>JAQGBZ010000281.1:0-84071 GCA_034687125.1 Neelides folsomi | reverse complement strand
AATGTATTCATTTGTTTAATTGTATAGAGGAATTATAACTAAATTGCGTAATTCTAAATACTATACATTCAACCCCACTTTTAAAAGTTTGCACTTAATGGAAATGCTAACCATATTTACTCTAAAATTGAATTTGTTAAGAATAACACGAATATGGCCATTTTAACACGATCGGTAAATGCTAGCCAATTAAGACTCATCCTCTTTTAAATTACACATTGATGTTATAGGAATTGAATATAGGAATTGAATAAGATCATTATACTCATTGTTAAATTATATATAGCAATTATAAATTATAGAAAATATTTTTTCACATTGTAAAATAATATTGATGATTTTAAATGTTAAATTAATATTTTCATATAATAGCTGAAATTTAACACAAATTGCACCAATTCCTTTTAAAACTTTTCTATTAAAATAATAAAATCAAATATTTATAGATAAATTAGCGGCTCTAGTGCTTCAGCTAACTGTTTAATTAAATTAAATTTTGATTGTTTACCTTTACGTGGGTGGGAGATGAGAAAAGAATATTATCCGCTTTCAGATCCCGATGAACGAATCCGTTCGCGTGCTTGTAAATACAGTTAAAATAATTAAACCCAAAGTTAATCAAAGTTAATACCAAATTGGTATAAACTTAATATATCAGATCATACCAAATTATGTGTCTTATTGGTCTTATACAAAATTCAAATTTACATTGGCAACATAGGAAAAATAACCAATTAATTTTTTAAAATATTTGAGTATCTTAAAATTCACGCAAAATCAGAAGTTCCAAGAAATCGTTTACTTATTAACTCTTATCAACAATTCGAGTATATTGGTCACAAGGGCTGCAACCTTCCGAAGTTTGTCGATTTATGAGAGAACTTTACGGCGAATCGTGTGTGATAGAACTGTGAGCCGATGGATGTCCAAGTTTTAATCAGAAAGAACTTCTGTTCAAAAGATGCTTTCTACTGGACGACCAACAACTGAAGGTACAATAAACGATTCCTCCACGGCAATGCTTCTCCTCATACATGTCAAATTGTTAAAGACACATTGGACAGCTTGGGAATCGAAACTCTTTCACACCCGCCTTATTCTCCAGACATTTCTCCTGACTTTCACTTATTTTCTCACATGAAAAAATTCTTGAGGTCAACGATTTGAAAACGAAGATGATTCAAAAACTGCAGTAAACAACTGGTTAGGATCTCGTACACCACAATTCTGGCAGGAAGAAATTAATAGATTGGAATCTCAGTGGAGAACATGTTTTGAAAATAATGGATTGATTTGTATTATACTTTTGAGAGATATTTGCTTCATGTTATAGAAATTGAGTTAAATAAATTTTTTGCAATTTCCTAAACACAATAAGACACATAATATGGTATGATCTGATATAAAGTCAATGAATTATGGAAATGTGAAAAATTAAATAGCAAAATGTTTCTCACAATGAAAGAAACTCCTACAAGGATTTGTCTAAAAATTGGTCTCGTTTGTGATTCTGTGAGTCTCCGATGAAGTTTGATTTTTGCACGGAGATCTCCGCCCGGGGCCCATTCAGAGATCAAATAAAGTTTTTCATCAGTCTCGCATACCTCAAACAGTCTGAAAACAATTTTAATAACTCATTGTTACAATAATCTTTTTCTAAAATGACCGAAAATAAATTAAAATGTTCAATATGCATTTAATTTTAATTAAATCCTTGTTAGATTCTTATAACGGAAAATAATAATTATTCAATGGATTTTTAATTTAATAAGATGAAATCTTTTATTGATTTGTCAATTCGTTGATTTGTTCACCTTATAAGATTTGGATGTGAAAGAGATTCCAAAACGGAGATTTCCCGATTCAGCATCTTTTCCAATTTCGGGTCCGTGGATTTATCCATAATTTTGATTGCCACTTTTTCTGTAAATATTTAAAATACAACTTAAATATATTTTAATATAAAATTCAGTTTATTATGTATGTATGTATGTAAAAATCAAAATGATATATTTAATTTACTATTAACATTAATGTCAAGTTTATTCAAGTTCACAATGAATAATAATTTGATAAAAATGAATAATTTTATCAAGTGGCACGTGAAGCCATAAATCTCTCAAACTCATATAACATTCATTTTTCACATCAAAGAAATAAAAGCCATAAAAGTCGGATGAAGTTCGGAGAATAAAACAAAAGAAAGAGAAGGAGAAAAATGTGAAAGAGAATTAAAAAATGAACTCATTTGTTTTTCTCATTTCGGTTTGCGTGAATTTTGGATTGACGGTTCATGTGGAATACAAAAGAACGTCATTTCCGCTTTCAACCCACACTCAACTTTTCATACAATTTTCATCATTTGACTCATCGAGTTGCGAAAAAATTTATAAAGAAAGTTCACGAGAAAAATCACAAATCGTTGAAATAATTGTTTAAATCTTTAACCAATTCTTAAAGAGAGTTTAATGTTAATATGCTTAAATAATGGATTTGAAGGAGAAAAATCAATAGTTATGTTAATATTAAGTCAACTATGATGTAAAACGTGATTGCAAATTGGATATGAAATTCCACATTTGTTTTTTAATGTTTAATTCCCGGAACTCTTCATCGGAGTGTTTCGTGTGTGAAATGAGGAGTTTTTGACTTTGGGTGTTTTACGTCAGAGCCCTTCACCTTCCTTTCCCTTGTCCCTCCAAATTAATAATACTTGCAAACATTTTGCAAGTATTGTGTAATGCTAATAAACCAATTCGCAAAACCTCGAACTTGTAATAAAATGATAATTAGACAAATTAAAATCCACAAACATTCCCATCCAATCTTAATGCTAATATTTATATTACATCAATTAACTTTAAAACTAAATTTTATTGTATTAAATGTATAAATTTTATTAATTTAATTTAATTAACGACAATTTCTTTCATTCCGATTTATTTTTAATAAATAAAACATTTAATACTTTAAATTTTTATGTAACTTTTAGATTTTTTGATTTTCTCAATTTGATATTTGATTCTGAATTATGACTATGACTTTGAAGGCCATTTGGCTATTTTGATGTCAAATGACCAGACAAGGGAAAACTTCATGCGTAAGAAAATTAGTTCATGGTCATTTACATTAACAAAATGAGTTCACATTTAAGGAATCAAAATCCTCTCAATGGCCAACATGATATATGTGAAAGTGAAATGGAAATAAATAAACCTCACAAATGAGGTTATTTATTTTACCCGGTCCAAAAGACCGAAAAAGCTATGAAAAGAATCCAAAGTGAAAACCCCTTCAAAGAACTTGGAAACGTTGGAAGTGAAAGGAAGAAGAAAAATGAAACGCTTCAATTTGGGTCTATTGGGAAACCCATCATTAAAAAATGATTCTTTATCACAATAAGTCAAAATCATGCAATGTTTAGAACTTAACATTTAATTAATGTCTAACTTGATCCTATAATAATAATTCTTACAATACATAAATACCTGTATAGACTGTATATAAATCTCATGTGTATATATATATACTCATATCTCATATCTCATATCTCATATTCCTACATATACAATTACACTATGAATATGTATCTGTATGTAATAGTGTGTAAAATCCAAAGTTATTAAATAAGAAGTCTTATGAAGTTAATGTGAAAGACATTTGATATGTGAGCATTTGAATGTTGGGTGAAAGATCCAAAGGGGAGATTTGGGTTATATGAGATTGACCCGCACGCAAAGGAACATTTCCCTTATAAAACCAAAACTCCCAGACACTCCACGAAACTAAAATTATAATATATATATATATATATATATATTAACCACGGTTTTTCCTATTTAAGCTTTTTTTATAAACAGAATATTTTGCATTGGATTTTGTATAGGATTTTGTATGGAATTTTATATATGGTTTTATTGTATGATTTCTAATCACCCAATTTCCTACTTATCCCAAACACTTCCTTTATTTCAGTTTCATACCCAAACACTTTTTTGGTTCAAATCATTCACATGAGATTTATCAACTTCCTCTCTCATTATTGTCATTATTACTCAAAAAATTGCATAAATGGAATAAAACCCAAATAAATAAATCCTCAATAAATCTTTTTTAATGTAACATATTTTATTACGTGACTGACTGAGTTCAAAATGATAAAAAAATTATTTGCACAACAGCTAGAAAGAATTAGAATATAAAATTAATCCGAGCTTTGTTTTATCAGGTTTTTATAATTTTTTCAGACGTTTTCAAATATATTCGGTTTTTAAGATTTTTGTTTTTTGAAAATAATTCGGTTTTTTAAACAATTTTGCAGATATTTGAAAATAATTCGGTTTTTGGATTTTAAATATTTCCGTGTTTGGTTTTTTCTATATTTAACTTTCCCCATGATCTTAGCCCTTTGATCGAAATCAAAGAGCAATTTTGTATTATAGAGGAAGTTCAATTTTGATTATAAAGGAAAGTTGGCTGTAAAATGTTTTTTGGCATTTGCACAAGGTGTGTCAGAACTTTGACTTTTCGCCATTGACACCAATCCAAGGATGCCGTGAGTTTGGTGCCAGGAAAATTATGCAAGGGAGGAAAAGAAATTTATAAATCCACACTTTGACCAACTGACGCGCACACAAATGGACCAACTCCAAAAATCCAATAAAACTCTTTCTCTCCGCAATTGAATACATTAATTAACCCCATCATGCCATTACACAATTCAGCCAATTAATTGTGAACCCTTTTAATTCAAACGTCATTAAATACAATAAAACCCTCATCAGGGACAATTTAAACCCGAGGCAGAAAATATTAATTATGTATTCGAATCTTTAAAACCAGTTTAATTACCCTTTAAGATTATATTATATTTTAAAGTAGCACATACATGTAAGTTTAATATTTTAATTGTTAATTACAATAACTATTTTAATTATATTAATTATTTAAAATATTTTAAGTAGCTTAATTATATTAATTAATTTCAATTACCTTTAAGAAGTTCATGAACTCCAAGTTTCACTTTAGCGAAATTCCCCGCTCCGATTTCTCTCCCGATTTTGTAAAATCCAATAGATTTTTCCCCGCCTTCTCTTTTCCACTTGGGCAAATGTTCCTTCGCCCACATGAACTTCTCATACGGAAGGGAAGCCGGCGGGGATTTTGAAATTGCGAGAACGGCGGCATGCAAAGGCAAAACTCCCCGAATTGCAACTTCAACTCCGATCACTTCGCTCAAAGGAGGTTCAGGCGTCGACGGGGGCGAAGGAACCGAATCTCCTTTAGGTGACGTTGGCGGAGACGAAGGAACAACCAACGTTGTGGTCGTCGCTTGGTTTAGTTCTTCCTCCTTCGTTTCATCCTTTTCCGGGAGGACTAAAACCGCGGCGTCTTCGTCTTCTTCCGGGAGACTTGAAGCAGTTTGGAGAATTTGCGATTCTCGACGACTTTTTTGCAACTCCACTGACCCACGTTTGGATTTCATGATGGGCAAAGAACCCAGATGTTCTTCAACAATTGCAATCCCCTTTTTTTCTACAAATTAATTGATTAAAACCAATTAATAATTATTTTAGCCAATTTATGCAAATAATTTAATTAACGATAATATACTTTATTTAAAAACTCTTTCTATGTATTTAATCATTATCTACGTATTATACGTGTATACAAAAATGGAGCATGATGTATCTAATTTAAAATTAAGATTATTTAATTAATTAAATAAATCAAAAATATATTTAATGGCACATTAATACATTTAAATTCCAACTTACTGTTTGTTCCCTCAACAGATCCAAGAGAAGTTTCGGGAATTGGCGTTTTACTCCGCATTTCTCCAAATGGTTAAATTGTGGATGGGAAAAGCCAAACTTTCCATATCACAAAGAATCACAAATTGAGATTTCTCTTCTTTTTATTCGCTACTAATGATTCGGACCAATTAAGGGAACTTGAGGGAAATGTCAACCTTGCATTTTAATGACCACTTTACTTACAAATTGATCTCTATGATATTAATGCAAATTCAAATTGATTCCACTTTTACATCTAATGGCTTCTATGTATTTTCTATTTCCTTAATTGATCAAATTCTGGTGAATTTGCAAATAATGAAATGATATGCACAATCACGTTTTTAACGATTTCGCATCGGATATTAACGATTTGGATATATTCAGAGAAATAGTAATATAATCCGACTTATAATTAAGTTTAAGAATTTTTAATAATAAGAGACTACACAAATAATGTAAATAAGGAATATAATACAGGATATGAATTTATACAGAATAGAATTTATAAAGTAGTTAGAATAGTTAGGAGTAGTTAGGATAGAATGTGTAGTTATGAATTGTGGTTAGAATAGTTTTGGTTATATAATGTTAAATGTAATGTTGATTGCAGGGCTTTTGGGTTTCGACTGGTTCTCGGTGCCCGAAATTCCCTTCCTTTAAACCTCTTTCGGGCTGTTGGGGTTTTTGTGGGAAGGAGGAAGTTGGATCTCTCTGCATCCACCTGCATTCGAAATAACCCGCAAGACTCAATTTCACCCAATTCAATATCAAACAATTCAATCTCACACTACCCAATCTCATTACACAAAAATTGATCCATATAAATATACATACCTGTATATACATACCTGTAATACTATACAAATATCACCTTTGATTTATTAGACTCACATTCAGACTTATAAGACTCATATAATATAATACTTGATGTATTCTGGATATCTTTTGCCTATATAATATTTCCACTTTATAGACTTTATACATAGTGGTTTATACATGAAAATATATTCATTATATTTGTAGATTTACTTACATTGTAGTTAGATATTGTTTTATAGGGAAAGTTGTAATTTTTTCCCAAATGACTTTCTATGCGTTTAGATCTTTGGAGATAAATAAAGTTCACAGAGGAAATGTTTTGGGCTCTTTGGGAGTTCCGAATTTCCTTAAATCTTTTATAGACTTTCACCTACAAAAACCTCTGTAGTTTCACAATAAAACATTTTACAATTTTAGCCAATTTAATCAAAATTGCAAAAAAATGAACTGAATAAAACCATGTAATGAAAAAACGAAAAAACCTTAATAAAAGCAGGAATAAAAAGAAAAATTCAATTTCATAAAATGTTATAAAGTTGGAATAAATAAATTAACATTTATACATAATTAATAATTTTTGCTAATAATTTTTATTAATTAATAATTCTATTCATTTACGTAAGTTGTGGCCTTATTGTATAATTTGCATAAAGTTTACAAATGATTTGTATGGTTAATTGACGTAGGTAAGTTGTTGGTCGATTTCGTCTTTATCTTTAAGTTCCTTCTTCCACTTCCTTCCTCAATTAATTGGAGACCAATTGGAGGAAACTCATTAACTTACCCCAATGACCAAATGATTCAGGTCCAGACGGGGAGACTAATTAAGGCATTAATTACCAACTCTTAACCTTTCGCTCTATCGAACAATAGATTGGGGAATTAAACCGGAAAGGCCAATTACATTTCCTCACTCATGACATTGAACTTCACCCTACCACAACCAAACTTACAAATTACCCGTTTAATTAAATACTTAATTAGAATATTTATATTTAATTAAATATTTAATTATTATTATGAAATTATATTAAAAATTATAAATATTTACATTATTAGTAAAATGTAGAAAGCATTACAAGAATCAAAAACAGCAAAATTCCAAATAATTTCATCATTTTCTTAATAACTCGTTAACTGTTAGTAATTTTTTATTAAAACTTTATAAATTCTAAAACTACATTAAATTATCTACAAAATGTACTATAACGATTTTTAATTAACAAGCTTATTAAAAATGGCGGCGCCCGCGAACTGTCGATTTGGGTTTTGGAAGCTGTGAACTGAAATAAATAAATTGAATGACTTTCGTCGTTATGTAAATAATAAATTAAAAGAGCAAAGTCAAACACCAAGCATTTTGAAGCACTGCGTTGAATTAAATTGAATTTAATTTCTTTTTGTAAAGAATTTTATAAATTAACCGTTTTTTGTAAATCGGAGGTTAATTAATTACAATGGAAGAAAATCAACAGATTGAGTTTCCTCCCTTTGCCATTCCGTCCCTTCCCATCTCCCTCATAAATCCATACGAAGAAGGAACTCCCGCATTCATTGCTCACGAGGCATCCAATTCAAGAATCATTCAACTTTACCGTCAAAAACTTCTGTCGATCTCTCAAGAACGATTCAACATTTCGGCAACGGCCCTTCCGATCAATGGTCAAAATGATATCAACATGATGAACAATCCGGGTAATTCTGGCACTTTTGGAAATTCGAACACATTGGGAAATCCGGGCATTTGGGGCAGTTTGGGCATTTCGGACAGTTCGGACAAGTTGGATCTTTATGCTGAAATTCCCACCAATGATCGGAAACGTCATGCACACATTTCCCCATCGGGGGAAGCAGCCAAAAGACGGAGAGAAAGCGAAAAAGCCGCGATGGTTCAAAGCTACAGGGAAATCCGCGAAGCCGAAAGCCAAAAAGCTTTGGAGGAACTCACGAAAGCTGAACAAGAAAGAACATCGGGGAATTCTGAAATTGAGGAAGTTTACGAGATATTGGAAGGAACCGATGCGAAAAAGGAAGAGATATTGAAAAAGGCGGAACAAGATATTGAAACTTATGAACAAAGCCTGGATGAAGATGGCGTCGTTATCAACAATGACAACAATGGCCTTAACAATGCAAATGATAACAATCGGAATAATGTTGATTATGTCGACATTGACATTTTGGGAGACGACGACGAGAGCAATTTCAACGATGAAGTCGATGTGACAATTGCTCTCAACGCGGCCCATGGAACCGATGTGACTTTGGAAGTTGATGCAACAGAACTTAAAAGCGTTTTCAAGAGAACTTCATATGGGGAAGTTAAAGATACAAATTCTTCTTTTTCTCTTTTTGGTTTGGACGATGTGGATGGAACTGAAAAGTCGAATAAAAAACAAGCGACTGAAACGACTCTAAATGCTGCGAGCTTGGAATCCGTTCCTTCGACTTCACAAAGTTCAAATGTGGCGAATTCAACTCCTGATCCTGACGTCGTTGGTTCTCCTTCAACTGGAAGCGAAAACTCGGGAGGAGTTAGGACTTTTTTTGCTCATTGTCTTCATGCAGTAACGAATGTTTTTACCGGAAGGACGGAAGTGCGAAATGCAACGAATTATTCTGACCATGAACCTTGTCGATGTGTCATTGATGATAATGCGTAATTTAAATTTAATTATTTAAGATTCATAAAGTTTAATAATTTTTTTAAGTTGAGAAATATTTAATTAATTTTGTAACTATTTAGTTAATTATTTTATATTTAATTGTAATTTATTGATTTAGGACGAATATGCACATCATTGAAACTGGCGTTGATATTTCGGTTGGCTTCAGGGCGAATTTTAGCTTCATGAGTCCCTCGGTCAACGCTTTCACTCTCAATTTGGCCGGTGTTGAACTGCGAACGGAAAACGTCGACAATTTGCCCGAAGTGGTTCGAGACGGAGCTTTGACCGCCATTGGAATCAACGTCTCTACCTTGAACAATCCCGACTTCATGACGACAAACACAGTTGACCTCATTGACCCTGATAACGACGCCATTACTTTGAGTGCCCTTCTGGATGGAGAAATGAGGGATTTGCGAATTCAGTACGCGGGAAGTCAAGCAGTCGGACGTCCAATTCTTCACGTCAACGAAGGAGTTCTTTTGATTGTCTGGCCAATTTTCGGATACAAATAGAGATAAACATGATAATTATGTAATAATTAAGGAAAATACAATTAATAATGAAGTTCTTGGTAATTAACATATATAATTATGTAAGTCAAACGAAACCTCCGATTGTAAAACTGAAATATTTATAGAAACTTGAAAATTGTCATTGAACTTTTTGATCTCACTTAGATCAATATTTTATACTAACTTTATATACATAAATTAACATTAAAAATAATTAAAACTAACTTGTTAGTTTAACTATGAATAAATAAAGGAAATTTTAAGGGATTTTTCACTTATAAACTTTTATTTGTTACATATAAAAATTAAACTCGTAATTTCGCTCATTGCATTGCATTATTGCATAGATTTTCCAATTAAATGAATTATGGTTTTATGATCTAAAAATTAATTATGATTAGAATTTGCTAAAATTTATTTTGAATCCATCAGATCTCTCCACCGTCCATTCCTTCGTCACTCCTTTGCATCCTTTCAAATTGAGTTGATCCAATTTCTTAGCATATTTGAGTAAATGTTCAATTCCCTCATCCGTCACCTAAAATTAATTAAATTGACCATCTTATTAAAATATTAATAAAACTTATAATGTTTATAATCATCAAATGTTAAATACCTTTAAATTTTCAAGTCCAAGTTTTCTCAAGTTCCTTAGATTGGACAATCCCAAGCGGATTGAATTATCGGTCAATCTTACACAGCCGCTTAGATCCAAAGTTTTTAAAACTTCATATTTAATAAATTTAAGATTAATTAAACCACACACAAAGTTTTGAACGAATGAACCAATAATTAATTTAATTATTAAAATGTGTTTAATTTAATTGTTTATAAATTTTACATTGTAAACTCCCAATTGAATTCCTAATTTTCTTCGTTCCCCCATTCCCATTTTTATCCGATATGTATCCAACAGCCAAAGTAAATTCTTTTTTCTCCGCTCCTTTAACAAACGGTTTGACCAAATCCGCTCCTTCGTCGTCATTCAAATAATCAAATCCGGTCACTGCTCCATCACTCAACTCCTTCCATCCGCGAACCTTCAAAAGCTCCAAACACGGCACAGACGAACAAATCAACACAAAGTTTTCATCCCGCATGAAACATCCCCATTCGGATAAATCCAATTCGGACAA
The DNA here is from genome assembly GCA_034687125.1 of Neelides folsomi. Lineage (NCBI taxonomy): Eukaryota > Metazoa > Arthropoda > Collembola > Neelipleona > Neelidae > Neelides > Neelides folsomi. The sequence continues at coordinate 73,134 of JAQGBZ010000281.1, read as the reverse complement.
ATTGGCCAATGCAGAACAGAAGGAAGAAAACCAAGATGAGACAACTTTTGAATCCACGCTCATTTTCCCCAATTGGACATTGTCATTCAAATGCAATTTCTTCATTTTTAAATGTCGCTCTTTGGTCAATGTCAACATCGCTTGATTTAGATCCTTAGCCAAAGCCGCTTGTTTTAGCTCCTTAGCTTTATTCGCCTCTTTCGAATTTTTCAAATGATTTTGTTTCTCCGCGGGTTTTAGCAGCGACGTGAAGTTGAACCAAGAAGTGTTTGAAATGTACAAGGAATTCAAATTGATAAAATCTTTCCAAAAATGCAAATGGCGGTAAATGCCTTTTGTCCCATTCAAACTAAGGATTTGGAGTTTCGGTAACGGCATCGTTTTATGAGAAACTTCATCGGAAATAAATGCCCGATCTGTGATTGCTGTATGATCCAAAATGAGTTTTTGAATATTTGCGCCATTTTTGACCAAGAAGAAATTCAACCCTTTGTCCTCGACCTTTGTACTCGTCAAATTCAAACTTGTAATACATTTCATTTTTTCTTGTTTGGCTAAATAAATCAAATCCTCCGATGTCACATTCCCGCCAGTGAAGTCCAAAGCTATTAAAAGGTCCAAATTCGGGAATCGCAGGATATAGGTGAGTAAGGGCGCGAAAGTCCAACGAGGTTTCAATGCGTTCAAAACTACATCTTCGCTTTTTTCTTCTTCCGAGTGTGCATGTGGACACGTGAGGGAAAGATTTTTCAAATTTGACCCGGTCCATTTAAGCAGTGAATTTAAAGCCGTATCGGTCAAAAAACACGATTTGTCGATTTTCAAATGAGTTAAGCGGGAAAGTCCTCCGAGTCTGAAACTAGTGCCGTAATATTTTCTTAAGAGATCTGTATTGAAGGCGTACATTTCCGGACACCAAGAAATTGAGAGAAAGGTCAAGTTGGGGCATTTGTCCAAGATGTAGACCAAAGCTGCGAGGGTCATCCCACGATTCCGGATTTCTAAAGAGTTCATGCGGGGCCCATGTTTGGAGAAAAACTTCTTTAAGGTAGGGCGGGTGAAGTCGAAGACGGAATTGACAAGAAGACGAAACTCGGTGAAGATGAATTGGGAAACGTTGAAGACTTCGAGATGATCGAAGGATTTTCGGATCGTTGGAACTCCGCAGAGGTCGCAGAGAGAACTTTCCGATGCGACCAAATCGGCCCATTTCTTGCACACCAAACGGGCAGTCAAAATTTCATACCAATTCAGATATTGAAGGATTTGAGGAACAAACTGTCAAAAATGAAGTGTTTAATAATTAAATTAAAAATTAAATTCTTAACAATTACAGTGTATTAATTACTAATTTTAAAAAATTATTTAATTTCATAAGATAGATTTAATTATTAATTAATTTAATAAATAATTTAAATATTTACGGTTTCAACTCTGCTATTAAAAATAATTGACGAAGGAGATCCATCTTCATTTAAATCCCTAAAAGTGACCCGAAGCTTCGGAGTTTTGTCCAATTTCTTTTTAATTGTCGATTTGATTCTCAAAATTGTTCTCAGCCGTTCTGTTGGCTCAGACGAGAAAACTGTTGAATTTCCATTCAAACGTTCGCGGTCATTTGGCCATGGAATAGCCGGCAGTTGGAAATTGGCCCGATTGACACTTTTGTTCCCTTCACTTCCTCTGCTCTCAGTTCTTAAAGAAGGCGAAGAGGAATTTCTTGGTTTGATCAAACGGGTTGAATTCGGTTTGCGAGAAGCAGGAGCACCGGAAGTTGATTGTCGAGGACGAGAAACTAAATGATTCCGTCTGGTCGGGGTCGAGGGGATTAAGGGAGATCGAGAACGACTTGACGTTCCGCTTGTGACATTACTCGTGTTGTTGGAAGACGAAGAGAAATTTTGACCGGATCTTCGAGAAAAATGTGGATTTTGGATCGGAGGCATTCAAAATGCCTTTAATATTTGCCAAACCCTCCCCAATGATGTCTCATATGCAAACAAGAATTTTGTGATGATCCATAAATTAATTAAATGACTTTCATTCCATATTAAATTTTATGGAAATTTTGCTCTTTTTAGTTTTCTCCGGTTCGGTTTAATTTGCTATAGCGCCAATAGTATTTTAGTATTTTATTAAACTATTTGATACTATAAATTGTAAATTGTAATTTTTATAATGGATGATGAAAAATGTTAAAAGATATTATATCAAGTTCTTTGATTTCTTCACGAAAACTTCCTTCAGAACTGCGACTGAAATTTTCTTCCCCTATCCGGATAACGTACAAAAGTCAGAGCTTCACTTCACAAACCTTCCCGCCTTTTTCATCATAGGGAATTAAATGCATTTGGACGGAATTAACCAAAATTAAGAGTTTATCTCGTTTAATTTATAGTTAATTCTTATTATGAATAATTACTAATATTAATTGCATTTAACTACATGAACTTCTGATGATATTATGCCAATTTTATCGTCAATTTAATTCCTTTAAATTGTAATTAAAATGACCAATGTATGAAAATAGAAGAAATAATAATTAGTAATTCCATTTTTAATCTTAATCTTAAGCAAATAAATAAAGTAATTTTATTAAGCACTAATTGCAATCAACACTTAAAATTAGTTAACATTAAAATCGTATAAAATTGGCTTTTTTCTTTTGAATGTCATTTAACAAAATTATTATTATTATGTAAAATCATCATTTACCTACTTGATAAAAACTAAGTTATCTTTAACATGATTATATTCATTATCACAATTTTAGTAGTAAGTTGCATTTAAAATAAAATATTATTTTTAAAAATATCAAGAAGAAATTGATACTCAACTAATGCATTTGAGTTCAATGTTATAAAAATAAAACAATTATTAAAATTTTAAAATGGATTTTACCACAATAATTTTACAAAATGTATTATAACATTATTTCTTAAATTAATTTAAAACTTAATAAAAAATTTAGTCAAGCCTTTAACTATGTTTAAAAATATTAATTTATTGGTCATTATTTCATTCTCACTCAATTTAAAAAACATTTAAAAGATCCCGTTATTGCTCGGTATTGATTTTTATACACAAATTTGAACTTTCTGTATTTTTGAACTTTTGAATCCCTGAACATTCCTGAATAGTTTTTTAAGATGCATTTGATAATTGGTTAAATTGGTTGGCTTAAAGCAACATTGTTATGTTGATTTAAAATTTTAAACAGAGATTTCATCTCCTTCTCCGTTTTCTCTCCTGTTCTCGTTTTCCTCTTCTTTCTCATAAGCCAAATTGACGCTCAGCCAACGTTCGACGTCTTCAACTTCCGCACCTTTACGCTTCGCATAGTCGAAAACCTTCATTAAGTAAAATTTAAATTGGTATTTTTAATCAAGATTAAAAATAAATAAAATTAGTAAAATTATGATTGTATGTAATTATTCTAATTATTATTGAACTTTAATCTTACTTGGTCTTTAGCAACTTTTCCCACAGAGAAATATGTAGCAGCTTTATTGTGGATGTAAAGACCAGAAACTGAAGACGCCGGTTCCATCGCGAGAGTTTCGGTCAATCGAATTCCGGTCACTTCCTCCGCGTTCAACAAATCCCAAATGGTTCTTTTTTCTGTGTGGTCGGGCTGACTAGGATAACCTGGTGCTGGTCGAATCCCCTAAAATCAAAATCAACAGTGAAATACACAATAAATATAAATTTTAATTAGCAAATTAACAGAGTTATAAAGTAATTAACAGAATTTTAAAACTGAACTTTACCTTGTATCTAACTCTAAATAAATCATCCATTGAAAAAGCCTCAGTTTCATCAAAGCCCCAAAGTTGAGTTCGAACCCGATGGTGAAGTTGTTCAGCAAAAGCTTCGGCCAAACGATCAGCAATTGTTCTCACCATAATGCTCTTGAAATCATCCAACTCGGATTCATACCTTTATTTAACAAAAATAACGAAAAATTAATTAAATTTATTTATAAACATTAATTTTTTGTTTTTATATAATAACACATTATGTAAAGAATAATATCAGAGTAAACCTAACCTAACTAATTAATACTACTCAAACACAAAAGAATTGTCACAATCCTGGTTTAGCTGCCTTCCTTCCTTTTTCTTAAAGAATCCAAAAATATTTATGGGATATTGACTTTAATTTATTCGAAACAAGAATAAAATTGAAATTAACAATAAAACATTTAGGTATTTATCATATTAACTATATTACAAAAGGGAAAGGAAAAGGGAAAGTAACCAAATCAGAACCAGGATTGTGACAATTCTTTTGTGTTTGAGTAGTAATGTTCATGTATTTAATTAATGTTTTTAATTTGTATACTTTTTGATAAGTTTGTCAGCACCAAACCCTGCAGATACCACGAACATTCCAATGTAATCCATTTTCCCAGATTCCACCGGAGCAATAAAGTCAGAAAGACAAAGATAAGGATCGTCGCTGGTTTCCTTCTCGGCCTTTAATCCAAAATGAAAATCCAAAATGACCAATCCAATTAAGAAAATAATAAAGTTAAGTTCCAATTAAAATATTAAAAAGTTTTATAAATATTAATTTTAGTGTTAAAAAAACTATTACTTGTTGTCTCAAACAGTGAATTTTCGTAATGGGTTTTGGATATTGTGGGTTTTCAGGTGAGTAAAGTAAAATATCATCACCGCTGGATTGGCATGGATAAAACCCGACAATTCCATGAGCAGTTAAAGAACCTTCTTTAATGAACATTTCCATAAGTTCATTTCCTTCACGGAAGGTTTCTTTTGCTTGTTCACCTAAATAAAGTCAAAATCAATAAAGCGTCAATCATTCAACTAAAATTTTAAAATTAAAAATCATTTTGATTATAATAACAATTAATTATAATGTTTTAATCGATTAAATGGAATCGATTAAATGGAATCGACTAAATGGAATCGACTAAATGAATTATTTAAAATACCGATTGTTGGATCATCAAACAGTTTTGGATAACCGCGATTTGGGAATTTTCCCCTCAGTTGCCAAACATCGAAAAATGGTTTCCAATCAATGTAAGGAACCAAAACCCTTAAATCATAATTTTTGAAAACTTCTGTTCCGAGGAACGTTGGAACTTCTGAAAGGTCAAAAGTTAATTAAATTATTAACAATAAGTTACAATTTGAAATGTAATTAAAAATATTCACAATAATAAATATCAAATCAAATCTTAAACTTTAATAGAAAAAGAATAAAAATATCATAAGAAGAAATTAAATTAAATAAATGTAAATAGGCGTTAAAAGTTAAAATACTTATTTAACTTTAATTTAACTTACTTGGAGAGAAAGAATCCCAATCATATTGGAATTTGAGTTTTCTCGCCTTCTCCAATGACAAATAATTTTTATCCTTTAAATTTTCGTAATGGTCCAATCGAACATCTTCGTATTCCTCGTTGATGTCTTCAATAAACGCGGCCTTTTTGTCTCCATCTTCGCTCATTAACTCTGTGCACTTAAAATTTAAACATTCAATTAAATTCAAAGTCATTTAAAATTTTCAAAATCATTTTAGTAATCAATCGTCAATCATTTAGAAATCTAATAATTAGTTTAATTTAATATACAAAGTTAGTTAGTTAAAGCTATACATTAAATGTTATTCTTACAACAGTGACACTTTTGGAAGCATCCAAGACATGAATGACACATTGCGAATATCTCGGGTCGATTTTAACAGCTGTGTGTTGTTTGGAAGTTGTCGCTCCGCCAATAAGAAGAGGAATTTTAAGTCCAAGACGCTCCATTTCTTTTGCCACGTAAATCATTTCTTCCAGCGAAGGAGTAATCAAACCAGAAAGACCAATTAAATCTAAAGCAAATTAAAAAACTTGGTTAAAGTAAAGTGAAATTTCCAAATCAACGCAACTGAAAATTAAATTACTTAATTATTGTAATATTATTAAACTTTGTTAAAACTTTATTTGGCATTAAATCTCACCAGCTTTTTCTTCAATGGCCGTTTGAAGTATTTTATGAGCAGGGCACATGACCCCAAGGTCAATAATCCGAAAGTTATTGCAACCCAAAACAACTCCAACAATGTTTTTTCCAATATCGTGGACGTCGCCTTTGACCGTGGCAAGAACCACCGTTCCCACAAAATGGGACTAAAATATAATTACAATTATGTAAATTTAGACTTAAATATAATTAATTCCATTAAATTTAATTCTACCTTGACTTCTTTCCCTTCATTTGCCTTCTCAATATATGGAATTAAATGAGCCACTGCCTTTTTCATAACCCGAGCGGATTTGATCACTTGGGGCAAAAACATTTTTCCCGATCCGAACAATTTCCCAACTTCGCTCATTCCGTTCATCAAAGGACCTTCAATGACGTTCAAAGGATGGGAAAATAAACCACGGGCTTCTTCTGTATCGGAAACGATGAATTCATCAATGCCCTGAAATTAACATTATGATATTTAATACTTAATGTTAATTATATTTATATTAATTATATTAATTAAGTTAAATAAAGTAAAAGTGAATTTTAATTGAGCGAATTCAAACCTTAACAAGGGCATAAGAAAGTCTTTGTTTAACATCCATCGATCTCCATTCTTCAGCTTCTTTCTTCTTCTCGCTTTTCCCCTCGGAATTCTGTGCAAACTCGAGCATTTTCTCCGTACCCTTTTCCATAATGGTTAAAAGAAATTTTTAAACAATTTTTCGCAAATATGATCAGAAATCACAACAATGTTTGCGAAAAAATTCTTAATTTAGCCAATTTTAAAAAAAAATTTATCACTTTTGGGTAACTTTGGTAAATCTCACATTTGGGTCTTTGTTCCATAAAATATCCTCACAGAGTTTCAAAAGACTCGGTTCGATGTCATCGTAAACTGGAAGATTCCCAGCATTTACAATGGCCATATCCATCCCAGCCTAAATAACATTTAAAATCAATTAATTAAAATTCGATAATTTTAAATGTAATTAAGTAATTATTATTAACAATTTACAATTAAATTTAAATAATACTGACCTTAATTGCATGATAGAGGAAAACTGAGTGGAGAGCTTCTCGGACCAATTCGTTCCCTCTGAATGAAAATGAAATGTTGGAAAGACCACCACTGATTCGACAACCAGGGCAAGCCGCCTGTTAAATTAATAAATTATAATTTAATAAAATAATAAAATGCTCATTAAAGTTATATAGTTTTTTACCAAATTGGCAATTACTAAAAATGCATTAATGTAATAATGACCTTAATTAGCGGAATTGCTTTAACAAATTCATTTGCATATTCATTGTGTTCCTCCATTCCGGTCCCAATAGTTAAAATGTTTGGGTCAAAAATGATGTCATTCCGATTGAACCCAACGACCTCAGTAAGAATTTTGTAACTTCGCTTGCAAATTTCAACTTTACGGTCAGTTTCGGTAGCCTTTGAAAGAAAATGAAAATCGGTAAAATTTCAAAATCGGAGGAATTATTTAATAAGAAATAATTAATTAAAGTAATAAATTGACTTACTTGTCCAAATTCATCAAATGCCATTACAACAACGGCAGCTCCGAATCTCTTTACAATTTTGGCTTTGGCGATGAAATCTTCTTCGCCCTCTTTGAGTGAAATGGAATTGACGATTGATTTCCCTTGGGTGCATCTCAGCCCAGCAAGAATAACTTCGAAATTGGATGAATCAATCATCAATGGAACCTAATTAGAAAATAAACATTACTTAACTATTAAACTAACCTTGTAACCAATTTAATTGTAATTATAAAAATTATTACTCTTGAAATTTCCGGTTCAGTGGCAATCAAGTTGAGGAATCTTGTCATAGCTGCAATTCCATTCAACATCCCTTCGTCCATGTTAATGTCGAGGATTTGGGCTCCGTTTTCAACTTGGATTTTGCAAACTTTTAAAGCCTCCTAAACAAATCATTTATTTAATAATAATAAATTACAATTAATAACAACTAATGGGTTTAAAAATTTGGATCATTTTCTAAAATATGGAAAATGATCTAAATTTTTAAGTGATAAACAATGTTTTTGAAAGTGTTTTTTTCACTTGCATCATATTGGTCATTTTTTATTAGCCTGCAAAATGCCCTTGATCCGGCCACATTACAACGTTCCCCAATATTGACGAAATTGACATCAGGACCGATCCGCATTTGTTCCAATCCAGAGAGCAACATGTCGTTGGGATAATAAGGAACGGCATTCCGCTTCTTTGGACTCAAATTCTTAACCGCTTTAGCAATAGCTCTAAATGTCAAGCAAATATTTAATTCTTAATTAAATTAAATTAAATAAAACATTGTAGATCAGTTGAATTGGCTGTTTGATTATAAACCTTATGTGATCCGGAGTTGTTCCACAACAGCCACCAACAATGTTAAAGAGACCGTCTCGAGCAAATGATTTCAATGTTGCTGCCATTTCGGAAGGAGTTTCGTCATATTCGCCAAATGTATTGGGAAGTCCTTAAACATCAAATATTATTCAATTAGAAACAATTTCTTTAATTGGCATAATTAACGCAATCGGTTTTAAATCCTTAAATTATAATTAAAATGTTTTATGACCGTTATGTTATATTTAAAATTTAAAATTACCAGCATTTGGATAGCAAATGACGAAGGAATTTGAAATTTTTCCAATCCTTTCAATATAAGGTCTCATATCGCTAGCTCCCAAAGCACAATTAAGTCCAATACTAAAATCAATTAAAAAGTTATTAATTAATTAACTTTATCTATGATATTTTGATTAGTTAAATAAATGAGTTTGTTAGACAATTAATTTTAAAATTCCTTACCAAAGAGGATTTGAATGCGAGACGCTAATGACAAAAGCTTCTGTTGTTTGTCCCGATAAAGTTCGTCCGCTTTTGTCCACAATCGTCCCTGAGACCATAACTGGAACGGGTGAATATCCTTCGTCTTCAAACAGAACTTGAATTGCATAAAGAGCCGCTTTCGAATTGGCCGTATCGAAAATCGTCTCAACAAGCAAAATGTCAACATTGGCGTCTAAAAGTCCTTTGGCTTGCTCTTTGTACGCTTCCATCATTTCGTCAAATGCTTTAAATTTAAATTATTTAAATTATTTATTATTTACAATATTTTAATAATAGATTAAAATGTTTGGAGGAAAATTAATAATATTGTTAATTATGATAGTGAATTAACATTTTTGTTAATTGTGTTAATTGTTAATTGTGGTTTTTAGTCTTTTACTTGTATTTCTAAAATGAGGTTTTTCAACCGATGGTGAAATTGATAAAGTTCTGTTTGTTGGCCCAAGAGCTCCAGCGACATATTTCCTCCCACAACTTGGATTCTCAACGATGAATTCCGCCACGGCTTGTTTGGCCAATTTCCCTGCTTCGAAATTGAGTTCGTAGGCGAGTGATTCGGCTCCGTAGTCAGCTTGGGCGATTCGCGTCCCACTAAATGTGTTCGTTTCAATGATGTCGGCCCCTGCTGACATGTACTCCTAAAATAATATAATGAAAGTTTAAACGCTATTCTTTTAAGTCATTTTATAATTATATGGATAATATTTTAATAGATTCATAAATGTAGAAATCTGTTAAAAATAATGGAAGCAAAATAATACCTTATGAATATTTTTGATAATGTGTGGTTGAGTTAAACATAAAAGGTCATTATTGCCCTTCAAGTTTTTCTCGTGATTGATGAACCTTTGACCCCTGAAATCCTCCTCTTCCAATTTCTCCCGCTGGACCATCGTCCCCATTGCTCCATCAATCACAAGAATCCGAGATTCCAAATCGGCTGTCAAATCTTGGAATTTGAGCTGCATTTTCAAGCTTTTGACCTAAATATTATTAAATAAAATCTTTTAATCAATAGTTAAATTATCATGTAGTTTAAATTCAAAATTTTAAGGTCAGTTTTAATACTGAAATATTTGAATATTAATCTTAAACATAACAAGACTTAACTTAATAATTCGAGAAATTAAGACAATTAAATGTTATTTAAAATTGGGTTAAAACTCTTACCGGCTATGAAATCCCAACAAAATCAAATTGAGCTCTTGCCTTCTATCAATGTAGAAATGGAATGGACGTTGGATGAATGGGGCAAATGAAAGTTGGAGAATGAATGGAGATTATATAATTAGAGATTAAAAGAAGTCTGGGGCTGAATGGGGCTGAATGGGGCTGTAAGGATGGTTAAAAGAGTGGTTAAAGTTAAATAAGAGGGCGAGGAGAAAAGAAAGTGATTGACAGTAGAAATAAAAGAGAATGGACAGCCGCGTGAACCCCACGTGGTTCGAAAGTTCATTCGACTCACTTCACTCTCTACAAACTCAAACTACATTCGTTCTTTTTAATTATAATTAATGATAAAAAATGTGTAACACTATAGATGCATAAATTTCTTGTCCTGTTGTGTAATTAAAATTAATTAAGGGTTAATAAGATGGATTAATTAAGTGTTGATTTAATTTTAATTTAAGATTAATTTAATAAATCCATAAATTATCAATTCAGAATTTGATTATTCAGAATTTGGTGTTTATTGAATTAAATGAATTTTATGAAACAAAAGATTTAATTATGTTAAATGTAAAGAATAATCGGGTTATTCTAATTGAAGCCAATTATGTAAAAGAAGATCTTTGGCTGAGATTCGCTCGGCTGGGTCGATGGTTAACATTGACAATAAAAAGTCCCTCAGTTCGCATCCATTCGCCCTCCAGAGTTTCCCTAAAGATTAAATACGGACAATTAAGCCAAATAATATTTATTGTAATATTTAAACTAAAGTCACATTAATTAAAAGTCAAAGTTTTCGTTTGATTTTGGTCTGGGGTATAAACCTTCTGTTTTCTCCAGAGCTTCGTGTTTTTTGGATATGTCGGCAATCATGTTCGGCTTCGTTATGGCTTTGAAAGGAAGTCGCCCTTCAAAGCATTGGTAGAAAACGACGCCTAAGGACCAAATATCAATCACTTGAGTGTATTCTTTACCAATAAGAACTTCTGGAGCTGAAATACAATAAGTTTAATTAAAGTTGGCTAATGTTAATTAAATATAATTTGTACAAATTGGAAATTTTATTTAAAATGCAAAATGTATGTTGTATGCAAACCCATATATTGCAAAGTTCCACAAAAGCACTTCAATTTATTGAAAGTTCCTATTGGGCCACGAGCCGCTGCCAAGCCAAAATCAGACAATTTGACTCCGCCAATTCCATCGTGTCTTGAGGAGGAAATTGGAGAAATGAGAATATTTTCAGGTTTAACGTCGCGGTGGGCAATTTCTGGATTTTTAATTATTTCATTAACATGATTTTAATTTATTATTTTAATTAGTAAACTAGTTAATTATTAACAATTCTGTTTAATTACAATTAAAAAGATGTCAAGAGTTAGAATTTACCATAATTGTGCAAATAGGCCAAAGCAGAAGCGATGGATTTGGTAACTTTTCGGATTTCTGAGACATAAAGATGTCTTTTGCCGCCCAAGATTCCTGAAAGGGAAAATGGGAAATATTCGCAAACGAGCATCACTTTCTGCAAAACATCAAAAACCATTTAAAATGAATTGATCATGATGATTACTTATATGTAATTAGCTAATTGTAATTAAAGTGATCGCATACAGTTGGAGTTTCATAAACTTCCAAAAGTTGTAAAATGTTCGGATGTTCCACGAGAGACAAAATGGCAATTTCTCTTTCGACAACTCTCAAATTTGTATCGGAATTTTCTTCCTAATTAAAAACTAATATATTAATACAATTATATTATTTTTGAAATATCTGTATTATATGTATAAGGTTCAAGAGGACATTCAATACATTTTTCTTATTGTAAATTTTGAGCGCGAGGTTCCGTTTGTGGATCGTGACTTTTTCATGGACTTTGTAAACGGTTGAGAAATTCCCCTTCCCGATTTCCTTCTCCACGGCAAAAACCGACCTTGGTAGATGTTTATCGGGGAGTCGGACATGCGGAAGGTCGCGTGGTTTGAGCTCGATTTTCTCTTTTGGCTTTTCCCACATTTTCTGCAGAGCTTCTTTGAATCCCGTTTCCTCCCGGAATTCCCAAAGGTCCAATTCAACCCCGGAATTCATTTTCATATTTACTTAATAGCGTTAATTAACTATTGACCCTATTGACCCAACTAAATTTAACTTTAATTCAAAGACTTCTGAATTCTCACTTTATAATTTTTTTCCTAATATGAGCCGATTATCAAATTACAGTTAAATTGTTATTTATCTTGAATAATATCATAATTGATCTTAAATGAAATCTAAGCTAATTACAAAAAAAGACAAAACATGTAAAAACTAAATTAAAAATGATCTTTCCCACTATGATGAACAATTAAACTCCCATTAAATGTTTTCATAGGAATTGTTAATGAACTGACAAAAGTGAGACTTTTACAATAAATAAGCCTTTATTTAACAAAATCAACAATTAATCAACAAATTCACAATTATTTTAATTGAACGTTAATTGTAATTAAACATGAACAGAAATTGAAAATTATAGATTATTAAAATTAATGATAATTACATTAAAAACGTAATAAAATAGAAATTATCTCTTGTTTTGAATTTGTCCCAATGTGGTTCGTTTTATCTTCACGACCGTCTCTCCATTTTCCACTTTCTGAAGTTTCTCGTCCTTTTTGATCTTTTCCTTCTCTTTGAACAATTTCCTCTTCAACTCCCGTTTTCTCATCCCGATTGTCTTCACCGACTTTTCCTTCTCTTTCTCAATGTTTTTCAAAGTTTCCTTCAAACTCAGATTTTCAATTGTGAGCTTGATAATAATTAATAATTCCATTGAAAAATAAATAAAGTAAATTCTCATGTGATTTGTCAATCCCATCATATTAAAGTCTATACATTACACCATTGCAAATTACAATACATTTCATAGACAATCATCGATAATCATTCTAATCATATTGAATTATACAAATGTTTAAATAATATAGTTACTATTAATGAATTTGTATTATTTACTTACATTATTAAAATAACAAATTATAAAATTGCAATACATATTTATAAATATTTTGTCTAGACTCGTGCACACAAGAGTCTAGACATATTTGGTTTGGGATTGCATTTCATTTTGCATGTTTTCTTTTTGCTAATGATTACGCTTGGCTTTTTAAATAATTTAAATGGGATATGGAAAACCAACATCTCCAGATTTGATTAATTTAATTAAATTGAAGTTAGAAAGTAAGACACCTAAGGAAATTCAAAATGATCTTTGTCATCTTGTCCCACGATCAACTATTTATTCCTTGATAAATAAAATTAAAAATGAGTTTGATTTTACAAAAGTAAGACCACAACGTCAATTTAAAACTCGCAAAGTTGAGGACCGAATTCTTGAAAAGATAATAATCCAAAATAGATTTTTCACATTTAATGAATTAGCCAATATCTGGAGTGAGAAATTGGGATTTCCAGTAAGTAGGGAAACGGTGAGAAGACGAGCAAAATTGTTAGGATATGGATCTTATAAACCAAAAGACAAACCCTTTCTCACTACAACAATGAAGGAGAAAAGATTCCAATGGGCACAAAGACACCGAAGATGGACGACTGAAAAGTGGGACGATGTGGTGTGGACTGATGAATGCACTTGCATTGTTTTTGAAGGAAATAATTCTTCGCGAGTCATAAGGAAAAAGGTTTTTAAAATTGCCGCTTTCTATAAATATAATTTAGAAAGATAATGAAGCTCTTGTTTCATTATTTAAATTGCTTATATGGCTTTTGCTTTTTAGGACGAAGCTTTTCATCCAGACTGCATCAACAAAAAGGTGAAACATCCTAAATCAGTCATGATATGGGGATCAATGAGTAGCAGAGGTGTGGGAAGTCTCAAATTCATCGAAGGAACCGTCGATCAAGTAAAATATCAAAATATTCTCGAATCTCATCTCTTGCCTTCAATTCCCAAATTGGTTCCCAGTGGAAAATTTATTTTCCAACACGACTCAGCCCCACCACATTCAGCAAAATCAACGAAACAATGGCTGAAAACACAAAACATCAATGTTATGGATTGGCCACCATGTTCTCCCGACATGAATGTCATCAAATCCTTATGGAATATTTTGAAGAAACCTGTTCGAAGACAAAATCCTACCAACGTTGAAGATTTGAAGAGGATTGTCAAGCAAGCATGGAAGAAAATCAAAACCGCCGTCATGAATTATTTACTTCTTTGAAATCATATGGTTACATTCCGAAACTTCCACCAACGCTAGTATTAACGCGGTGGATGACATGGATAAAAGCAGGAGATTGCCATCTAAAGCATTTTGACGCCATTCGACATTTTATTGAAAACTCCGCTGAAGATAGCTTGGCAATGCAAAAATTAAAGAAATTGTCGAATGATGCCAAAGTCTTGGATGATCTGACTATTTTAAACAAGCTATATAATGGGATGAAATGTTCAATGAATTTACTCGAAAGTGACAATTTACAAGCATCGGAAGTATGGTTCAACCTCAAAGCCATAAACGGATTATTGACTTCTGTTGGAATCATTTCGAAAAAACTGCAGCTTTACATGAATGTAAAGCATCCAGCTTCGTCATTTTGGAACGACGTTCAAATTTTTGATCCCAGAAAAGCATTGAACCACTTGGAAGATCACAAAATCCCGGTAAGCCTTTTGCCATTTACAAACGAAGTTCTTCACCATGAAATCATCAAATATGAAGTTTTAATTCAAGAAGAACTCAAAATTGGAATTTTAGAATTCTGGAAAAGCCATAAACGTGATATGCCTATACTTAGCCAAATGGCACATTTGCGTTCCTTAAAGTAGCGCGTTTGTCGAGAGAAGCTTCTTCCAGAGAAAACGCATTTTTACCCACCTAAGAACCAGCTTTACAGATGAAAATCTTGAAGTAAATCTTAAATTAGCATTTAATTCTGAAAAGCCTATTGATACTGATCCTATTCTTAACGACGACGAAGATGAAAGCGACATTGAATAAATATTTATGCACAATAATATTGTATTAATACATATTCTTATATATAAAATTTTTGCATTTTTTCGAATTTTCGAGATTTTTTTTGCATTTTTCTGACTTTAGAAAACGCATTTTCTTGTCTACCTTACTTATTACTATTACATAATATTATGCGAACAATGTACATTTATTTGTACATGTGGAAGATATATAAGAAGCTTAATTTGGGGAATTCAATCAGGCAAACTACAGCTTTCGCCATTGTGCCCACGACCAAACTTTTAATGCCAACCGGTCCGGTAAGATCCAAGGATCAACATGACGGGAGATTTTTTTCTTTAAAGTCCACCGTTGCGGAGATATTCACCCCAAATGCCGTGAGGAGTGGGGGAAAGGGGGGGACATTTTTTACACTTATTATTGAGAATAATTAAAAAACTAAAGGGCCAATCCATGAACTTAAATTTTTAATCAAGTACCGTTGAATTCTGACCAAAATGGGTCATTTAATTTTTTGGTTAATCAACGTTAAAGTTTTAAGAATTTTTTAAAGAAAAAAGCCGAAAAAAATTACCATTAACTACATAATTCAATTTTAAATTTGGAGGGTTGAAAGGATTTTTTTAATTTTCGGCGTAATTGTTTACTTTGTTAAATTTGTATCCAAAGGAGAGAAAGGGATGGTGTCTACTCTGTATCTTATACGAGAGACAGGAATATTAACAAGATGGACCAGTAATTGGCCACTCTCAATACGTGTTGGTTACTTCTATCCATTATATGTCCGGGCCCGAAAGGTGTCCTGGGATGAAATTCATGATTTTAAAGTGTCCCGGGACCCTTATGGTTTGTACTACTTTGTACCCTTAATAGTTTTTAATGGATAGAAGTTACGAACCAGTCGGCCGATTGCTGGTCTACCTTTATAAAATATTAAGCTTTAAATTTGTTCGGGGACTTTTCTCATTCACTATAACAGTTTGGACTGAAATAAAAATACCAACCTGACCGGAATCTTTCCGAGGTCAAAATGACGGGAGGGTCTTTTGATTAAACCGATGGTCTTCGAGAAATCTGCGATAATGTGGGCATTGGCAAGGAAGAGATACAAAAACTTTTGAAATGTTTTGGAAAAGTTGGCGAGTTTGAGTTTGAGACAAACGCTCATATGGAACCTTCTCTCCATTTCAATACATTTTAAGATGGGAAGATTTTTAAGACAAGGTTTCAAGTGGCTAAGAGTGGCTCAGTAGTTAACATATAGACAAAATGTATCAGCGTTTGATGTTAATTTAAAATGTTAAATATGTGAATTGTGTTTCTGTGTTGTGACTATGGGAAATTTGTATGCGAGCTTTCTTTGTTTGTGAAAAATGGATTTATTGGCATTCTGTATTTTTCTTCTGGAGTAAAGACGTGTTTTTTGTCCTCTCCGATTTTCCTCGTTTTCCTTCATTTTCACCCGAGTTGACCTGACCTCTTCGTTTTCACTTTCTTATTTTCACTGGGAATTTAAGTTAGGGAAATCCATTGGGAAATTCATAACTACACAACATGATCCGAATCGGACCGGAACGTAACGTAAAAATTCGGAATACGATCAGAATCGAGACGGAACGTTCCGGTTTGTTGGTTTGTTCCAGCTCGGGTAATACCCGAATTGGGTAGCAAATGTCGAGTTCTGGGTCGTGGTCATGATTTTTAAAGGTTTTTAATTTTAATTCAACCCACACTGTTGTATTAAGTGCTAAAGTCGACGGATTACGGAAACAGACTGATATTTTATAACTAAAGACCAGCAATGTCTCCCGACTGGGCGGTAATTTCAACCCATTAAAAATCTTTTATTGGAAATCGTTGGAAATCCTCGATAAACTACCCGTGCTCGTGGGAGTTGGGAAAATCCTTGGTTCGCCTACTTTCCTTTCCTTTACTCAAAGAATTCACACAAGTATTTGAAGTTGTTTAATGATTTATTTATTAAAAGGGAATTTTTACATGTTTTTGTTAATTTGTGTAAAAATTTAAAAACATCTATAAACTAGTAAAAATAAAATCATTAATACTTAGTAACGTCGCCTTTAGACCTAATTAATTCTCTAACTCTTTCAGGCATGAAAGAGACCAACCGTTGACATATTTCTGGAGTTATTTTCCCCCATTCCTCCTTTAAAATCTGTTGTAAATCTCTAATATTTGTGGGATTTGCTCTTTTCACTGGCTTTTTTAGCACTCCCTAAAAAGTCTCAATCACATTCATATCTGGGCTATTAGAAGGCCAATCCATTAGGTCGATATTGCGATCTTTGAGCCATTTTCTTGTCGTCTTTGCTGTATGAGGAAAAGCACCATCCTGCTGAAAGATGAACTTTCCACTCGGCACTAATCTTGGAATGACTGGAAGAAGATGACTCTGGAGAATATTTTGATAATCCTCTTGTTTTATTGCCCCTTTGACAAATTTGAGATCACCGACACCTCTTGAACTCATGGATCCCCAAACCATCAGCTTCTTCGGATGCTTTACCTTCCGGTTTAAGCAATCGGAGTTGAAGGCTTCACCCTAAAGCATTTAGCTATTTAAGCATGAAGCAAGAATTAAATTTAGTAATTAAACTAATTACCCAAAGCAAAGCGCGAAAATTCAAACATACTTTTTTTCTTAAAACTCGTGAATCTTGTTTTTTCCCTCGAAAACCATAAATGGGGATTCGTCGGACCAGACAACTTGGCTCCATTCTTCATCAGTCCATTTTTCGGTGGTTAATTGCCCACTTCAAACGTGTTACCTTCATCGATTGTGTCAGAAAGGGTTTGTCTTTTACTTTGTAAGATCCGTATTCCATTGATTTTGCCCTTCTTCTCGTCGTTTCCCTGGAAATTACTTTTCCAATCCTTTCGCTCCATAATTTTGCAATCATTTCAAATGTCGAAAATCTATTTTTAATTATTAAATTTGCAAGAATTCTATTTTCTCTCTTCTTTTTTGGCCCAGATTTAGGATTAGGTGCAAGTGGGATTTCATTTTTAATTTTTACAATTGTACGATAAATTGTGTTATTTGAAATAACATTGCAAAGGTCACTTTTAATTTCCTTGACACTTTTATTTTCAAAATACTTTAATTTAATTAAATTAATTAATTCTGGGGGCGTCTGTTTACCTTTCCCCATTTGTTAAAGAAATTGGCGAGGAATCATGAGCGAAAGATGAAATGAGACAGAGCCATTGCTGGTGGAATAATAAAATAATAATCTTACCTCGTCCATGATGACATTTTGAATGAATTTCTGCAGATTTGCAAATGGTTCAAGCATTTTTTCCGAACTGACGATTTCAATTGGCTTAATGAGTTCAGAGAAAGAGTTCCCTGGATTCTCCATTCGAACTTTCTTTGGAATTCGCGACTTGAAGGGAGGAAGTGGCAAAAGTGGTTTTACTAGTTGACGCTTTGGAGGAGTTTTGATCAAAGCGTCTTCCTCATCGGTTAAAATAACCAGAGAAAAAGAATCATCTGACTCATCTTCAATGTCTTCTACCTGAGACAATTAAATAACTAATTAATAAATGGAGCGTTGGACAATTATATTTAACAATGTTAATCGTCAAATAAAATAATAATAACAAAGTAGTTTAAGTTAAATAAAGGGATTTAACCATGTTTAAACAGTTTTATAAAATATCGCTAATTCTATTTTAACTCAAATTTTAAATTCTAGTTTATTGAACTTTAATAAATTTAATTGTTTAATTACAATTGACATTTTCAACGTCTCTTCCAGATCTCTTCAACGTCTTCATAATCAGACATCTTCACAATTAAAATAATTGTACTTTTAATTAGAATTGAATTGTTTGAAACCGAATTCGAAGATTTTTCATTTTTGAAATAAATTGTGAACTTGTTAATAACAATTGGAATGACAACATCATTTGTATTAAAATCACAATTAATCACAAAGTCACAATGAGACAGAATAAGACTTTTATTACTACAAGAGTGAATTACCAGCTGGGAAGTTTAAACATTAAGGGTTAAGAAATTTATTTTAAAGGTTAAATAACTTTAAAATGTTAAAGATTAAAGCGGTCGTTACATTTGGCGTTAAAGTTGTGGAATTGTGGCGATAAAATTCCATCGCTTCTTTTAAACTGCTGGGAATTGTGCCAGAGGAATTTGTGAATTTCTCACAGAAACCTTTTTATTTCCCACAAATTCTTTTCTTCGGCTTCTAAGTATTTTCAGCGACGCAATAAACCTCATTGATCGCACTTTTCCACAATGATAATCAGTTCAAGAAAAACTTAAACAACTTGCCATTTAAATAATCTATAGTTCTTTCTTAATTCTTAAGTTGACTATTTGACTCTTTCACCACTGACACTGTGAGTATAAGGAAAGTAAATAACAAACTAATTTAAATTGGTGGAAGAAAAAAGTCAGTTCTTGGTTGATTGAGACCAAAGATTTTAATTCGTCTATAAATCATTAACATCAACCACTCCACTGGTAATTTAATTAATTAATTATTAATTCAAATCATTGTTAATGTCAGCATTGTTAATTAATGTTTAATGTTTAATCAAAGACTAATAATATAAATTTATTAATTTGAAAGTAGCAATAAAAGTTTTAATTTCGAAAGTTAAATGTTAAAGTTGATTAAATAATTGAGGTTTCGTGTTTCATTTTAGAGGGAGCAAAAAGGGATGGCCCACAGCGACCCAGCCACCAATCGCTTAACCCTTGACACCACCAATCTCAGGGATTCTCAGCCAAATCTCATCGATGACCCGCCATCCCTTCCCTACCTCAATCTCGGGTCACCTCGGGAGTTTGAGAAGATGCCCAAGAGGGGCGAGATGGAGAAGCGGAGGTCAAAGTCAATCCAAGGCCCCTGCACTGACGTCGTCGTTTCGCCAATTGATCCAAATCCACCTGGGCCCAAATTCGGCCCGTTTGACCTTCCGATTCCTTCGCCAATAATCACGAAGAGAACTCGGACAAAGTCAACGTAAGAATTCAACATTTTTGCAATCACTATTTTAACTCGATTCTCCTATCTCTATTCTACTGTCTTTGCTATTTTAATAATAAATTTAATTCGCTTTAACATTAAGCTTAATTGTTAAATATTTTAATTAATGAATTTCCTATTGTAGATATGAGAGAGCAATGGAGAATCCCGTGGAGCATGGAAAAATCAAATATTTCTGTCGAACCAAAGGACACGGGTTCATTCAGAGTGAATCGGGAAAAGACATTTTTGTCCACATCTCAGAGTAAATACAATTAATTATTTAACTATGTTTTTATGTAATGCGTACTATAAATGACAATTCCTTAATTATTTCATACACAGAAATCCAAAGGAAAATTAGATCTTATAATTTAAACTAATTTTACAATTTAATAAATTATTTTTATTATTTTATTCAGCATCGAAGGAGAATTTGTTCCGCGCGAAGGCGACGAAGTGACTTTTCGCCTTTGTACGATTCCACCCAGAACTGAAAAGTCACAGGCGGTTCATGTCAGAATTACTGAATTCACACCTGAAGTTCATCTCCGATGGTGAGGAAATCTAATAGAGAAATAATTTAAACTTTTAATTAAAATAACGATTATTAAATAGGATTAAATATTAATGGTAAATATTTTAATGATTTTAATTGATTTTCAGGGACACTCCGTTGGAAGACTCCGAACGGAGAGAGTATGTGGCAAAATCACCTTCTTTTGATTATTTTGATTAATTGGGAGATCTCAATGAAATCATTACCATTTAAACTTCATTACCATCTTAATTTACCATTTAAACTTTGTTTACCAATTAATAACAATTTGTGTATTTAATACTTATTTCAAAGTTTCACAAACTTGCTAAATGTATGTTAAGTTTCATTTTAGTATATTAATATGTATTTCTGTGTATTTCTAATTTTAATTAAGTAACTTTAATATTTAAATGTGAATTTATTACAGTTCTCAAGGTCCTACCAATTTGGTTACCTGACCTCAGATCTCCTTCAATTCCTAATTCCTTAAAGTGACCTGACCTTCGTACCTAAATCATGTGCTACTTTCATCTAAAATATGTAAACTCGATATTATTATGTATTTTGACAAATTGTAACAATCATTTACCTGACATATTAGTAAGACATATTATGTAGTAGTGGATAAGAATCTTATTTTTTATTCGTCAAAATGTAATAAAATTATAACTTGCATTAAACAAAAGACTTTTTATTACTTCGATTTAATATTAAATTCAATTAAGATAAAGATTATCTAAAAAAGTTAATTTTTAATTTAAGACTTAATTTATAATCCGATAAGTTATAATTTTTATTTTCAAATTATTTATTAATAAATCTTTTACGAAGTTTTGGCAGATGAAAAGTTAAATTGATTAAAGTTGAGATTAGAAAGCTAATCAAAATGATGAATTGATTTTAAAATTCCGATTTTAGGAGAATTGATAGTTAATTTTGGTTAATTTGGTTTAATTATGTTTAATTAATGGGAATTAGAGCTGATTATAAAGGAACCTCCGGTTTTGTTAATAACTCCATTCATCATCCAACCCCCGGATCATTTCCCAATGTTCGAGCATCAGAATTCGAATTGGGGTGGAGAAGGTTAGGCTTTCGTGTTCATAATTATCCCTGGAAGTAAACCATACTTAATAATTATGCTCCCTCTAATTACACAAAGATGCCCTTTGAATTTATTACCGCCCTTATATTCCTCCATGGAACATAACTCCCTATTTAAAATCCTTGCGCTACCTGTACATACATAATATTATGTGATACACTGATACAGTGTGATATGATATATGATACATAATGCATACTTAACATGCATATTATGATTAAAACCACTCCATATGCACAGTGTACCGGGTGATCCAAGTACCGGGTATAAATAATATAACAATCCTTAATTGATTATCCATTATAATAAAAAAGTATAGATGTAAGGATTGAAACCATTGAATATACCAAATGTTGTACGTATCTTCCCAATAAATTATCCAAATTAAGCAAATGTTGGGGCGTGGATTTAAAACAAATGTTGTTCATTCAACTGCTTCCGCCTTTACCGCTTATATTTAATTAATGGGATTTGGTGCTTCTGGGAGTTCGGTTCATTTAATGACTATCAAAATTCCATCGATTTTCAATACAATGCTTTTATAATTGTAAGTAAGCTTGAATCTTTTCTCCAAATCAATAATTATTGATCAATTACATGTACATAATATGGTAAGTTAGACTTTTTTTACACTTTAGCTTATATTTTAGATTCAGAAAGAAGAATAAAATTCAAAGTAAAAAAAATGTATAAAAAAGTGTGTGACAAAAAGATGAGCAGAATACATGATAGATCAAGTGAATAAAAAAGGAGTTATTTGAGCATTGGTTTATTAAAGTCATAAAGTGAGGGATGTGAAGAAATTGTTAAAGCAGTGTAAGTCTAACGGGATTGGGATTGTGAATGACTGCGGGGAGATGAGAAAAAGAATTGTGAAGGGTCGGGGAGGAATTCCTTTAATTCTCCGCCATGGGTTCAATAGGGAGGAATTGTGAGGAGACTCCAATTAACCAAATGAGCTCCGCTGGATCTGGAGACACGAAGAGACATAAAGTTAAGTGAATCTCCATGTCGGCCCATTCTCAAATTCTTAACCCAATTCTGATCCTTAACCCAATTATGTCCATCTAAACAATCAAATAAATTCAGATCTTATTCTTTCTCCATTCATTCAAAAAATGCTAGGATAAAATATTAATTTAAATGACATTTAAAAAATTAAAATTAATTATAATGAAAGTTAATTTTAATTAGTGTGAATTTAATATGTAATGGAAATGAATAATAATGATAGAAAAAAACATTTGAAGAGTTTCGACCTATCTCAACCCAAGAGTCATTGAGAGTTTTTCTCCAAATGTGTTTGAATGATTTTTCCCGGAGGTCTTTTTTCACTTTTGTTCAAATCCTCTTTTGGTCTTTGTGTATTTTAAATGGAAGACTCACTTTCCATTTCCACTTCCTCCACTTCAATTTCTCCAATGAATGTGATTGGGTTGAGTCACTTGGCCAACGTCTCAATCCCACAATCAAATTCGCTGTCTCATCGTCCCCTTTTACAAAAGTTGAAGGATTAATTCCCCAATCAACTCAATCTATTTTCTTTATTTCCTTCAATTCCTTTCATTTCCCCAAAGGAAGGATTTGGATTCTTTTAAACTTTATTTTTTTAAACTTCTTTTTTATCCCTTCAAATAATGTTCCGATTCTTACATTCATTACATACAAAATATTCGCCTAGGCCCAAGGATTGTAAAACACATATTTAACGTACACCTAAAATATAGCTTCTAACACGTCTAATAGTGAGATAGTGCTATATAAATACATACTGTAAGAAATAAGATATGTAATACATGGGTTGTGTTGATCTTGAATTTGAACTTGTACCATATTGAGTTTTCGGGAATGTGTTGGAGAATTGGAAATATTTGTGTAATGAGTTTTGGGGTTAATGGTAGCGGGTAAATTGGGGCAAAGGGGTTAAAAGCTCACTTATCGAAATTAAGGGATCGAAAACAAACAAGGTGATTGAAGGGGGAAATTACGCGGTCCAAGGGATGATCATTATGGAACCTCATCAACTCACAATTTTCCAATCCGCACTCCGCACTTAATACACTCGACAGATCCAAACCCTTTTACCAGAATACCTTCGGGAGCTCAATTCCAAAAAGGAACCGTTCAATTCACCTTTTTCACAAAAACATTTATGAAATGTTTAAAACTGGCCAACATTTGGAAATAATTTCAGTTATTAACGCTAGCAAATATTCCAAACAATGAAATATTTAATAATGGACACTTTTTAATTTCTGTTTTAATACTTTTATTAATCGGTATAAAAATTTTATAAAAATTTAATCATTATTATGCGGTGATTATGAAGATGAAACTAATGATTAAAAGTGTAAAATTTTTATTTTTTGAATAATAAAATAAAATTTAAAGGGGGCGAATGAGTAAAATGTTGAGGCAGGGCAAAGGTTAATAAATCATGGGAGGAAATAAAGACGCGTGGCTGAGAAGATTCATTTTAGTAAAAAGGGCTTCTGCCACACCCTTAAAACTTCCAACAAAATTCCCCTGGCCTTCTCACTTCAGATATGTATTTACCTCTACTATGTATTCTACCTATGTATTTATATATGATACATATTACATATAAAACTCGTACTTCAGACTGCATACAAATACAAATATGGTATATTATAAATATGTTAGTTATAAATATTAAAAGATAATATCATTGTAAGAACAATCTGTTGATACAATTCATGTTCAATTCATAAATTCATATAATAAATGCTCCAATTTGGAATGAGATAATTAAAAGTGAAAGGATTCATTAACCATACAAAGATCAATGGACGTTTAAGATTAAAGATTAAGATGAGTTTAATTGGTTTAAGCTATAATTACACAAACCCTATGTACAATATAAGGAGTAATAGGAGCTGAGTATTCTGAAGGTAAATGAAGAAGTTAATTGATCCTATAAGATTTAATTATTTGATAGGACCAAATTGAAACGTTCTTTTCTTGACATGTGCGTAAGTGGAGAAGAAGTTGATTCATCATTCGATTCACATCGGATCAATCCATCGATATTTAGGATTAATTTACAAACGGTCAACTTTGGACGGATAATCATAACATCTTTATTATTATTTTTTTTTATTATTATTATTATGAATTATAAGTTGATACAAATATAATGTACCATACATGTAGTGTACCATAACCATATATTTTACATATTTATATTGTTTGTATTAAATCTGTATTTGGTATGGGATTACTAAATGGGAAATAAAAGGGAGATGATATTTGATAATAAATTATGCAGGATGGAGGGATTAATATTACCATTATTTGAACATGAAGGTTGTATGACATTTGCATACCAATTGTGTGTAAATAATATGAAATTGTATTATCAAAGATTTTAATATCAAAGATTTGGTGGATTGAAAATAATGAGTCAAGTTGTTGGTTTAATCTTTTTCAGCTTTCTTCAGTTCATCTTTCATTCCTGTTTGGCCAATCAATCAATTTGGTAGTCCGGTCAAGACTCATCTGATAACGAAACTTCCTCAGGACTTTTAATAATTCTCAATCATTACTTATGTTAATATAAAATTCATTCCATTTATTAAAAAAATATACATTTCAATTAAACGTTCTTTTGAATGTAAATCATCATAAAACAAATAAATATAAAAAATGAACAAAGTCAACACTCATAAAATTGTATAATTTAAGAATAAAAATTCCAAGTGAGAAATAAATAATAATAAATTCTGTATTTGTACAAAGAAATTAAAGTTATTAAAGTAATGATGATGGAAAAATGATAGTAAAATTGCATTTAATACATAAGTGTCTATCGACAATGTCTATCGACAATGTCTATTGGGTTATTTCATGTTTTGGAGCAATTTCTACAAGTTTGATAAATTGTTAATTTGATCAAGTGTCTGGATGTTTTTTTTGTTCTTGGACATTTGAACATTTGGCTTGATGGTTGAGATTATTTTTTTTCAATTTTCAATTCTCGTTTGGCTCGAGTTGGTCGAACTTCTTCGGCTCGAGCCAAAGTCCATTTAAGAAGAATTTTGTGGCGTTTGCCATGTGTCCTTCTCACCTCCTTCATTTCATCAGGAGACTCAATAGGCGAAATTCCAGACTTCACTTTTAGTTAACAAAAAAATAGCCAGACTTGCGTTAAACAATGTTAAACCACGTTAAACAACTTTAACCTAAGTCACGCTATATGCAATAAAATTATTTATTCATTACACTTTGTTCTCTCTGGAAGCTTTTATTTAAATATATTTAGAATTTTTACCAGATTGACTTGATTTTTTAATTAATTCATTGATTAATGCATTAATTTAATTTTGTTAATTACTCCTTTTATAAAAATGTTAAATAAATAATGCAAGAATTTTCGTATCGCAATTTCTCAATACTTTGTATCTGACGATGAGTTCTTTAGAATTTCGTAAGGTGATTGTTTAGGATTTAATCATTTGATTGAATTTAATCACTTGATTGGATTTAATCATTTGATTGGATAATTTTATCAATTTTTATCAGGGCTAGTCACAAGGTGCATTTTGCCTGATCATCTTGGTCCAATGTTGTTTGTAGATATTTTATGAATAATTTAAAAGGAGGTTTTTAACGATTTTGAGCTGATAAGTGTTAAAAGCATTAAGCCATTAAATAGTGTAACCGACAAAGGTCTTTTTATTCTTTGCCAATTAACCGCAAGTCTTCAGTTCTTAATTAAACAAGTGACATGCTTTCCTCGTCCTAAACAACACATTTTTTAAATTCAACTGACAACCCTGAACATTTTATTCATTCTTTATTCCGGTTCTTATATAAAATTAGTCAAATTATAATTAAGTATACTAATTATAATTAAGTATATTTACATATGTTATCTTATAGAAAATAAACATTAAAAAGTGATTGTATACTTTAGAGAAAAATCTTATAGACTTTGTCATAGGCTATTATTCATCCAATTAACGAATTTTTCAAAGGAGTTTGAGTTTACCTGGGTTTTGTTGATTATCTGATTTACCTGGGTTTACCTGAGATTATTTGTGAGCTAACAAGGAGCAAAGTGAAGCAAAGTAGGCGTCGGTGTGTTGATGGTTATTGAATTAGATGAATAATCCTTTGGGACCCCACAAGGTGAAATTCTTAAAGTTCACAAAGGACCTGAACCGCCCCTTCCTCATTTCTTAAACTTGGAATGGGTCAAGAATCTTCCAAGTTGGAACCACTTAAATCCCACCAATCCCCTCAATGTCATTTTATCTCTCCCAAATCTCCTTCCGTCCTTAAACGATCGTTCATTACCATAACTCACCTCATTTATGACCAATAAGCCCAAATACTTCAAATTCACTCCAGCCATTGGAAATAAAATCCAAATAATCCAAATTGTTGAAAAATAGTTTAAAACACTTCAAATTCCCTAAAAATTCTTTAAAACACTTTAAATTCACTTAATTTTCATGAACAAAATTCTCACGTGGAACCAGAAAATAACAAAAGTCAAATTAACGCTAGAATTTATTCCAAAAAATGATTTTTAAAAGTCAAATCTATTTTTATAAAGAATTAAATAATAATTAATATTCAAATTTTTAAATAGTAATTGTAATTTGATCGAATCAAATCAAATCAAATTAAATCAAATTTTTGATTGATAAATTCCTCGTTGGATTTAATAATGTAATCAATTCAATTGTAAATTTTAGCTCTCGTTAAAAATTTGAATTCTTATAATTTAAATGAATTACTGTGAATTAAATGAAGCGTTAAGAAAGTAATAATTAAGAAATTGTCAATGTTTGGTAATTAAGTTATCTGGAACCCCAAAGAAGTGAGTAATTAGAAGAAGTCTTTTAAATGAGGGAAACATTTGGTTTAGTTGGGTTGGGGAAAGGTTCACCTAATTTATGTTGGACCTCCTGCCGTGCCGCGGCCGTCGTTACAAATCTTATTTTATGACCATTCGTTTCTATACTTACCAACTTCCTTTAAAACATCCAGATAAACAACTCGAGTATTCTTTTAAGAATCATAGGGAAGAATCATAGTAAAGAATCATAGTGAAGAATTGTGTCTGACTTTTAAAAAAGTTGGGAGCGCCGGGTATGTAATTCCCCCCGTGACATTTATTAGACAAAAGAGGGAAATCGTGTCGGAATGATCCAAACAGAAAAGAAACAATTCCTCTAGTTAACTTCCAGTTAACTTCCAATTCAAAACTTCCAATAAAACCAATGAACCAGAAATCCAATTCTTCCATTTACTTCCATTCCCACAACCATCAATCAGAGGTCCTTCACATTCCACCGACTCATTAACGGATTATGAAAAGACCGCTTTAATCTTAGAACAATCTTAAACCTTTTCCAATACATTACCAATATAACCATATTTTATATGTACAGGGTGAGTCTAAAGTCGATGCGTTTTTTAATCATTTAATTTCTACCTGATGTAGCAATTATAAAAATCTTTAAAGATAGCCATTCGATGAGTAATTTATCAATATGTTATGTAGCCAAGTATAAGCCGTAATGGTTAAACATTAAATAAACGACAGTCACTTTTCTTTGAGAAAGCGTGATTTCTCTCAGAAAGGACCTAAGAAAGGAGGTTTTCTTGGTATCGAAGGCAAGATTTAGCTTAATTGATCAGATAAATTTCATTTTTATATGATATTATATATTATAAGGAAGATATCTGCCAAATTTAATAAAAATCGAATAATGAATAAAAAAGATAAGATTGATTTTGAACAAAACGCATCGACTTTAGACACACCCTGTATATATGTGTCATGTACTAACGATAAGTGTACAGTGTACTTATTATGTATGGTTGTATCTCTACTGTCTGTACTTGTCTGTATGGTATATATGTATTATTGGAGTAATATTATTGTGTTGATAATTAGACGTATAGGAATCCACACGAGCCAAAATTTAAAAGTGTAGTAAAAGTGAGGTTTAATATTTTTCTTCTATAAGGGATGGTTTACGAGGTTCTGAAATGGAAAGAGATTTAGAATTTCTCTTAAGATAGTTAGTAGAATTGGGTACCTGCGAGAGCACCCTTTTCCCTCAAACCCATTTATTTCACCAATCGGCTCGTGTGGGTTCATTACTTCCCTCATTCCAATTCCCATCAAGACTTCACTAATCTCTTCAAGAACTATCTTACAACAAAATCAAAAACTCCCCTTTCGGCCCACCTTCAAAAAAACTTCTCGAAAGTAATAAGAGCCATAACCAGATGAATTATAACAAACTTGTTATCTCCATTTTGACTCTTATGACTTTTGAGAAACTTAAACCTCAGTTTGGGATCTAATTGATCGAATCACATCGAATCACATCGAATCATATACCATATACAGATAAAGGTCTAATTTGACCTGTATGTTATCCATATAGGTCAAATAGGTCAATGGAATGAAAGGGATGAAATTTAAAGGAATGTTTTATAAAAATATTGTTCTGTGTAATTTGATAAATTATTGGGATAATTTGAATAACTGGACCTTTTTTTAGAAGTGTTGGGGTACGCGCCTGAGCTGAAAATGAGCTTCGAGCTCCTCATTTATAAATTATTTATGCGGGTTCTTTTTAATGGGAATCAATTTGTATGGTCGGTGGAAATTGTATGAGGGAATTGTACTTATAAGAAAATACATATTTTGTATAAGATTTGATTTGTACAAGAAAATGTATGGAGGGAACGAACGGGACATTTTTGATATATTGGTAAAGTCAAAAATGAGCGATAAGGGAAAGTGTAAAGGTTATACATGAAAAACTTTATAACAGATCTCATATCAGGTATATTATATCAGTATAATATTACATACAACTCTGTATAAGAGTATATGATAGTATAGCAGTTATTATAATTCTTGTTTCTACTTTTAGTAAAAACGAGGAGTAAATGCATGGAGTTGTATTGGATAAGTATTGGACGAGTGTTTTTATACGGATTAAAGGTGAAGATGAGAAAGGTAATTGTGGAAGTTCGAGACTTGATATAAGAAATGCTCCTTTGTAAAAATCCATACGTTTTTCATCCCCAGGTGCGTTCAAATTGACGACAAGGAGCCTGAGAGTAATAAGAGAGGAATATATAGGTCAACTTCACTGCATGAATTTAAATCATCAAAATCCACCTTTGTTTTTCAAAAATCATTCTAATGGAACATCCAGACTCAAATGCTTACCTCAATCACTAAATTCATAAAAAACTCTTTTTATCTCTTTTTATCATTTTTGATCACTTTAATTCTTTTCCAGTATTTTTAAGCCTTTTTTATAATTTTTGATTTTGTGAATTTTTAAAATAACCTAGCTTAACTTAACCTAACCTAACCAATCAAAATCAGTAAGTTAATTAATGATGGAAATAGGAACAATGGAACAGGTTTCTATACTTGTTTAGCTTTAAATAATTAATAAGAATAAATATTTTTTAAATGCTCGGCAATTCTCTTAATATTTTAAAAATCTCTTTAAATTCAATAATTCTTGTTCTGACCTTCTGACTTTATTAATTGTTAAAATTGATTTTAGGTGTATTTTGAAAGGTGGATGAAGATGAAAGGGGTGAATTAGTGTTGTAAAGTGAAAGGCACTTTTGAATCTCCTTCACTTAAAAGTCAAAGAAACGTCCGACGCTTCTTTAACATCTTTTCCCTTATAAGCCTTGTAACATGTCCTTATCCTTTCTTATCTTTCTCTATCCTCCGATCCTTTCCATTATCCTTATTATAAGGACGGCCCTTATATTAAAGGAATTTATATTACACAGGTTATATTACACATATTCTTTCATATAGTAAATAATATGTGTAGTATAGAAGTGTGTTTAGAATTTGGATGTAAATGGTGTGTAGTTTGATAATAATTATGCGGTTGTCTCTTGGGTGGAAATCTGCATAATCTTTTGAGATTCCGATCGAACTTTTTCCTTCCACTCACTCAGGTCCCTAATACTTTAATCCGCTTAACCATCTCAGGACCTTTAATTGATACTCCATTCAACCAAAAGATACTCAACAGAAAGATACCTTTGGACCAATACAATCCAACTCAATAGAAAATAAGTCTCCGCACAGAAGTTACAAATGTTATTCAATTCATCTTCTTCCTCCCTATTTCTTATTTGCATTCTCAACATTTTTCTCCACATTTTTCAATGTTTAATTCCTTATAAATTCTTTATCTTTCATTATTCATCCATTTGATCCAATTGATATGCAAAAATGATCTTGGAATTTTACTTTCGAAGAAGCGTAATCTCAAATTGGCAATTTGGACAATTTACCAAGAAACTTGATGGAATTTGTTTTACATTGAGTATTAAGGGATTAAGAAGAAAATGGTAATTTGGACATTATCAAACCATAATAAGTTAATCAAGCTAAATGAACTAAAATATTAAGATTATCATATTTATTATATGGATAGTATTTAATAACGTATTCGGCTAATTATAATATGATGGATATATTGTAGAAATGATAATTACTGATTCAGTATATATTATTAAATATGTGTAATGTGAAGAATGAAAAGGGATTAAAATTAATTGGGTGAATTAAAAGTTAAGATTTTCGATTCCTGCTGGTTTTGAAGGTTTGCCTAAAAAGACAATTTATGAGAACTTTAACTTTGTTTGGATGGGTTTTATAATTTTTATTGGACTTCAACATGCTCGCATTTTCATTTGCTCTTAAATTGTCCATGACGTGGATAATTGTTTAATTGTTATTTCATCGTAAATCTTGGGCTTTTACTATTTCATCTACAAAAGATACGCAAAGAGATTAAAAGAATATAAGATAAAACACTGGGTACTTAACCTTATACATAAAAATGTAAGTGATTATATATTCAAATATCATATACTGTATGTACTGTATACAAAATATAAATACTGATTATATTCAAATACAGATCATATACAGATAGAGATTATCATTATTATAAAAGTGTGATCCTATATGTGATTTTGATGTTATAAGAGATCTTTAAGTATGAGAGATATAGAATTATAATGATGTTCATAAAATGCAGACGGTGGTTGTTGGATCAGGTTGTGTAATTGTAATTTGATGCGAAAGGATGCTAATTATTATTGGTAAAATAATTGGGACGGGGCGAGTTATTTAAGATCTTCTCGGCGCCGCCTGCCCAGCCGATCCCCCCACAATCAACATAAAAAGAACAAGGAGCTTCCTCATAAAGATGGCCCTGATAACGGACAAAGGGAAAAACGAACAAGACTCAATGTTGAAGGCCCCTTCACTTCACAAACCATCTTCAACATCTAAAACCATCTAAAATAATCCCAAAAGATCCCAAAAGATCTCTAACGATCTTAAAGACTTTTAAAATGAATGGTTTTTTTTTTTCAAAAATTACAAAACTTTCATTTTTGATTTTATCCTAAACAGGTGTTTTTGATCAACAAGTGGTTTTACTAAATTTTAAACTCTTTGCTAAAACCCACAATGGTTAGTTTAGTTTAATTATACATAATTTAAGTTTTCAATCTTGGTTTCTTGGTTAAGCTGATAATGGGAGTTTAACAGAGTTTAACAGTTATTTGACTATTTTTACAGTTTAAGTGCGATATTGATGGATTGAGCGTCAAGAAAATAATTTTTTAGTAAATTTTGGTCTCGTCATGTCTTAATGTATAGAATGGAGATTGCCGTCTGTCGTCTTTTTCTTTCCCACCTGCGTTTGCCGCACCCGCGCCGCACCCCACTTGTCTCTTTGGATCGGGGCGGAAGTCGAAGGGATAATCCTTTAACTCACGAGAGCAACGGCCCTTAAAATTACACTTAAACTTACATGTACCATACATGTAGAGCCTTCGAATAATATATGATACTACTGTATATATCTGTAATAGCCACTGCATGATATTTTATGTTTAAGTATAATTATTTTATATTTCCTCATACCTTTGTATCTTCACTGCATTCTCATTTGTGATAATAACAAGAGTGATTTTGGTCTTTGGGAGAAAACGCGGCTTTGAGAATCGGCATGGGAAGTTTTACTGTTAGAAGTTTTACTGGAGGATTTTTCATCCTTCACGCTTCATCTCTTTCGTTCCGATTTACCCGATTCATTGAGCAAGTGAGGATTTGGAAGAGATAGGAAAACACCGGTTCGACCACCTACAAACACAAGAACTTAATTCTAAAGATTAACAATGCTTAACAATACTTTCCTTACAATTCTTTCTAATCCGCTCCTTTGTAGATCTCTAAACCTGAAAATCCTATAACCAATTGAGTGAAAAATTGTTGAAATCAAAACTACCTGTAAAGAGAAAGAGAAAATTAAAATCATATTTTTCAAGAACTTTCCTATTCTCATAAGTCATTTATTTATTTAATTTTGTTCTTATAAATTAATTCATAAACAATAATGTTATTAGATGAATCTGCCATTTTCTGCCATTATTTGAATTAATTAGTTTAAATACTATTAAATTGATACTGGAATTGCTTGTTTAGTTATTTTTATTTAATACAAATATGACTTATATATTACTTATAAAAATATAGCTCAATTGTAAATTTTTCATTAAAATGTCAAGGGATAATTGTGAAGATCTGAAGTCGTAGTTATAAAAGGAGAACAAGAGCGCGAGATGATTACAAGAAATATAAAAAGGGATTTGAACAACGCAATAAAAACTCGTCTTCTTTTTACATTCAAATCTTTATAAGTTTATAATAAAACTTTGTCTATCAATCGAGTCAATGTTAGATATACTAAATATATAAGTATGCATTTATGAAAATCTTAATATGCTATAGCTATACAGACAGTATAAAAATCCATGTTTATGAATGTTTGAATGTAAAGTATATGAAAAGTCTAAGGAAGGTGCGAAGGGCCTTCGCCTAATAAATTCCAATAAAAAAGGAGTGAAATTGTAGGTAATGAACCTTCTATTTATTCTTCTTTGGGTCGAGAAGATCAAATCGTTTACTCCTTTGAATTTTAAAACTCATCCGCTACCAAATTGATTTTCTCTACTTAAATATTTATATATAAGAACACACACGAACCAAACTCATCATATAACTAATACATTATGCTAACACACAAAAATACTTCATGTATCTTGATATATCATAAATACAAATATTGTACGATACAAATACATGTATATTTTCTTTGTTGTAAATACTGTATACTGTATCATGCAGCAGAGAACGAAAAGATGGTCAGATTTCCTACGATACAATGTAAATCAGCCAAAATATTTCAGCTCGGATTGACAACGTCAGCTCAGATTGAGAAATCAAATAAAAGTTTTCTTACAAATTTATAAATATTTATTTATAGTGGACTAAATAGGGAGACTCATATTAATTGATATTATAGCGAAGGAACGCGTAATGTATTTATATTGGAAAATGTAAAAACGTTTTCTCTTATAGTGAAAGGATGGTATATAGAGTCAATATATATTCAAATAATAATATACTCAATATAATAAATAAATTTACATATAAGTATATAAATAATAAATATACATATACCTAGGTATATAAATTTATATAAATATACATGTAGACTAGGAGATGTAGGTATCTTCCCCTCCTACCTACCAAAGCTATAAAATTCCAAACTGAGCTGAGGTAAGAGATGAACATAATGTTAAATCCCTATCTTAATTCAAAAAACATCGTTTTAGGTCACATTACTTTTCGTTCTCTGGTTATACAGTGCCTACAAATTCAGCATTTAAATAGAAGTCACGGAGTATTTCTATGCACATAAATTAATAGCGTATCATTTTACTACTCAACACACTCTCAGGGATTTATACAGTTGGAGTAATTGAAATTTTGAATAATAGCCGCCTTTGAGACAGAACCTTTTTTGTTCCGTATTTAATGAAAGGGTTTTAAATGATTTGGACCATTTGACCCAATTCCAATTCAAATGAAGCCCCTAATGAGACTTCCCTCATTTTCGGCTTCTTCTTCTACTACTACAAGACTTGTAGGGAACTTGGGGAGATTTGGAGCCTTCAATCATTCATTCCCTCCCTTCAGCTTGGATTTAGTGAAAGAGTCTTTAAGCCTTCTGTTCCAACATTTAACAAATTTCAATTCATCCTTATTGATGGCTTATGTGAGGTCGGAGGTCAAGTCGACCTCAAATTACCGCTAGGATCCTTTGCAGAAGTCAAAGGTGAAATTACCTAAAACGGGATGGTGTGAAACATTCAATCATCAAACACACAACATTCGTCTTATAACAAAGAATACAAGAAACAATGTATGGTATAGATACCATACATAATATATAATGTATCGTATTACAAAGAAACACAGTATAGAATGAAATTCAAAACTGAGAAAAACAAAAGTGATTATTTACACTTTGTCTATTTTGTATTCATTGTAGTGTTACATTGTTCTTAAATAATAATTAAAGTTGATTCAAAAAAGTAATAAAATTGGACTAGGTAATCATAATTAATTTTGTCAAAATTAACTTTATAAGACTTAAATAAATACCATACATCTTATGCACATACTTACTTATATACCATTTATTTTCAAAATTCTTTGTATAAACTATGTAATCATAATTTAGAGTAATGATTTTAATTAAAAAATTAATTATAGATATGAACGACAAACTTAAATAAAAATAAGTTTTAGTAAATAATAAATTCTTATTTGTTAAAAATATGAATACAATACTACAAAATTAATGTTATCTTGTATATGATTTAAATTGTGTGGTTTATTTTGTATTTTGTCTGGTTGTTAATTGGGTTGTATTTCCGAAGGTCTAATGAAGGGCACGGGTTGTTTGTGGATCGCCGAAAGACTCCCGTCGACTTCTCCCTCAAAATCCAGAAAGGGCGGCGTGAAAGATCCAATGGCTCCTGCCGTCTTCCCATGCTGATTTTCACCCTCTTCCTTAATCACAAAACTACACCAAACACCTCAATGACAAAATACCTTGTTTTCATACAAATCCATACAAATCCATACAACACTATACAACTCTATACAAATCCATACACTCCCATATCATTCACTTCCTATTATACTCCAATAGTGTTAATACACTTCCATATGATACACTCCCTTTGACTTCCATATGAATCATATCTTTTACTAAATAGACCAAATGTTGAAGTTCCAAAGTCGAAAAGAGTAACGAGAGGGAAATACATGACTCTCTGGCACACTGACAATTAGGAAAGGAATAAATAGGAAACCCTATACCTTTTTCTCCCTCCCAATCATCACCCATTGTGTTCTTTTGT
Source organism: Neelides folsomi (assembly GCA_034687125.1). Taxonomy (NCBI): domain Eukaryota; kingdom Metazoa; phylum Arthropoda; class Collembola; order Neelipleona; family Neelidae; genus Neelides; species Neelides folsomi. Next base: position 37,123 of record JAQGBZ010000281.1, on the reverse strand, counting down.
GGAAATTGAGGTAAACCGCTCATTACAATCTCACTCTCATCTACCCCTTTAGCCTTACACAAAAATAAATCATCATTTACCAAATTACAATCCATGTCGTATTTGGGATATTTACTCAACATATTTCCCCAAATCCACACCGTTCCGAAACTATAAATTCCCGCCCAACCTTAATCATCATTTTCATCATTTTCATCCTTTAGTCAAAAGTGTATATTTTCAGGTATATTTTTCAAAAGTGTGTATTTTTAAGTTTCATATTTTTTGTATTAATTATTTCATCACTGCGCATTTTATAAATGATGGCGTAATTTTGTTCCTTGTGAAAGAGGTCAATGAAGGGAAATTGAAAAAGTTTTGCTAATGGTTGAATTAATCCTTTCCATTTGCCATCTGCTTGTTGATTGTGGGGGTTTTTTTCTTGGAAATGTTGAAGAAGGCTCATTTGGCATATACATAGTTGGCATTTAGTATTTAGCATTTATTCTCCCCTGTCTGTCAGACAATTGTGAAACTGCGGGTCAAATGAGTTTTCATTGTTTCTCAATCATAGGACTTGAAGGGACTGAAAAGGTGCGGGTTTGGATTTAAGAAGAAAAGAGCGCAAGGTCGGAGGAAGTGGAGAAATTCAACTTCCTCCGCCTACTTCTTTTCTTCAAAATACCAAGGCGGAAATGAAAAAAATGACCAAAAGTTAAACCACACAAGTCAACAACAACTTGGACATTCATTAAATTTCGGAAATTATGACTTTTTTAACCAAACACGCAATGGGAAAAGGAAGAAAAGAACAATAAAAGTACAATAAATAATATGAAATTACAAACTACGTACAATTGTAATGTAATTGTAATTTCTACAATAAATTCACAATTTGTCCATTTAAACTTTATTAGTAAAATTATCAAATTAGAACTAATAATTATTTTACAAGTTTTTTTCAAGCAAATTTGATTATTTAATTAAATATAAATGCAATTACAATTATTTTCTAATAATGTTTTATAAGTCATAACTAATAATTTATAACTAAAGTACTATAATCTGTACAATAATTATCTTTGTGGTATTGTGCACACCTGTAGATGATTAATTTATTCGTTTGTTAATTCCATTGTGATCTTTCCCACTTTTGTTCAATGAATGAAAATGACTTTTGTATTAACTGAAACTCACGGTGGAAGTAAAAAACTTTCATTCATGAAGGCAAGAACTTGTAAGCGGAAGGGGATTTGGAAGGGAGTCTTGAAGTCCCTTTTTTCACCTATGGTTCCTATCATTAACATCGTTCCCACCACTCCTACAAGAAAAAGAAAGGACCAAGACCGGATATCGGATGTGACGTCACCTGGGAAGACCCGACCCTTATTACAAGTACAGGTACATTCTTATTCTTATATATCTATATTCTTATATTTTATACAGGTACTCGTATATGAATGTGTTCCTATACTCCTTATAAGGATTTTCAAGACAGTGTTTTAAACCAACCATTAACCATTACCATTAAAGTCGTAGTTAAAATTTGTAGTTATAAGAAACCCTCATAATAGACTTCCACCTGCATGTGTTATTTGGTTTGTATTTTGGGTATGGGAAAAGACTCGCGTGTCAACGTTGAGTTTTTTCCATTTTTCTTTGCCGCAACCTCATTGCCATTTCTGGGAATGGGTGGAAGGATCGAAAGACCCAAAAGACACAGAAGACCTTTAATGGTCACATCTGGATTTTGGTACATTTTTCATATTCGAAAACTAGACGTTTTTCTTTCTACCTGCTTATTATTAAAAGACACAAAACCAGATGGATTCAACAATAACATGCGGTTTGAATGAACTTAAATATTTATTTAAATTTAACTTAAAGGTGATATTGTTTAAGGAGATGATTTTTAGGTAAGGGGAATGTTACACAATGTTATGAAAAGTTATTTAAGGCTTTTGTGCTTCTTTAGTGCTTTAAGCTTAGTTTCGTAAAGGTAATTAATAATTTGTGCAGGTGAGTTGAGTTTTGTACAGGTGAGTTTGAAATTGGAAAGAATGTTTTAAAATTGGTAAAATTGTTCCAATTTGAGTTTTCACGGCTGAAAGGCTCAAACGGTGTAAATGTATTGGATTTTTGTGTAAGTGCGGCGGAAGGTGATTTCGTGTGGTTTATTGAATTAGTGAAGAATAAAGGGAACCGGGACCTTTGAGGAAGTTTGAAGAAAGCAAAGTTATTAGTGGAGTCAATTCCAACCAATGGTTTCTTAATAACTCGGGAGGGCGGCGGTCCAAATCTATTCTTTTCCAAAATCCGATTCAACCCAATGGAACTCATTTACCCCCTAAATAACCCAAAATAACCCAAAAGGAGCCCTCGTGTGCGAACACTCACCTGCAACATTACTCAATGACAAAATTCTCACACCTTCTCCAATTCTTCATTTTTCAAAAATATCAAAACATTCGACTCATTAACAACAGTTAACCATATTTAACATTTTAACGATTTTACCAATTTAATGATATTTAACCAATTTAACCATAATTAAAAAAATAACATTTTTAGTTATATTGGGTGAATTTAGGTCAGGTGAGATTGATCACGTGACTTGAGGTGTGCAGGGTCAGAAATGTTCCCTTAAGGGGTAAATTCAGGTAGGAGTGAAGGTGTTGTTGGGTCATCTCTAGCCGCGTGTCGTGTGATTAGAGGAATTAGGAAAAGTCTGTTGGTTTTTCTCCTTCTTTCTTCCGCCATTCCGATCGAATGGAGTCTGAAGAAACTGAAGATAAAAGGATGTTGTTTGGGTGTAATGAGGAGAATTGTTAGGTAAAAGGAACCTCGGGGTATCCGACAATCCCAATTACAGAGATATCTCCCCAAGATCCTCCCTTTCCCTTTCATCTCTTATCGGACCAACCGATCCAACTAATTCCCACTTTTAATACTTCAAATCCCAATCCCTTCACATACACTCGGAATCTTCAACTTCTTTCCAACTTCTTCCTCTTTCCATTTTAAACCTCCACGCCCAAACTTCAACCCTTCACTTCCATTAAACATTTTAATATGAATTCGGGAGCTGAAAAGATTAAACATTCTCTCTATCCTACAAATCTACTTAAATTCTTAATTTACAAGATATTTAATATAAATATAAAAATTACATTCAACTTTATATACAGTTTATTATAATGGAAAATGATTTTTGAAAAATTTATGCAAGAAATTTTTTAGAATTACAGATATCGGTCTTTATGAATTTTCAATATACAAATTTTGAAAAAATGAAGATTTTGAAAAAATAAAGATTTTGAAAAAATAAAGATTTTTAGAATTGAAATTTTCTAGAATTGAAATTTTTTAAAATTGAAAATTTTCCAAGTTGAATCTCGATTTTGTGAATTCATTGAATGGGTCTTGTTCTTTTTTTTCTGGTGCGTGGAAGTTGTAATTGGGTCTGAGGACTTGGGGCATTAAAAAGGAGCGGACGGAAGGTTGCGGCGCCTTGAGGGCATTTCTTATCCCTACCTGTGGAGATTACCTGTGCACTTATCTCATATCCACCCTATACATATGCTTCTGGACTTCCACTCCAGGCTCAACATAAGGAGTCTTAATAGGAGTCTTAACACAAGGAAGCATAACAAGGATTCCTATAGTACTCCTTATACTAAAAGCATTATGAAGACAGAGGTACTTGAAGGTGAGTTTTCTCCACGGCCGGTTCAGTTCCTCCGAAGAAGTTGCAGGATGGGGACGTTGATTTTACCTTCAGTTCTCCCTCACATTAAGACGGAGTGGGATTGGGAAGAGAACAAATCTTTTATGAGATTTGACCGATACGATGTGGATTCTTCCTCCTTCACTTCTTCTCCCTCCAATGCGGAAACGGTCATTGGGGAATGTCCCTCAGAAAGACTTTCCTCCGAACACTCCGAAGACGAAATTTGTTCCAACGAAATTTCGACCCACTTTGCCCCGGAGGTCAAGAAGGGAAGGAAAAGAAAGGCGGGAGTGAAATCAGAAAAGAGAAATTCTAAAGAGGTAAATTAAAAACACAAATTATAATCTCAATTAATTTCAATTAATTCAAAGAGCGTAAATGGAACTGATAACTTGATTTTACTTTTTTCATTATTTTAATAAACTTTTTTTCATTTGATTGACTTTAAATTTTTAATGGTCAATTTTTTGGGAAAATTACTTTTGGGAAATTAATGTGAAACTTATTTTTTTGTTTTTAATTTCAGAATCCCCCGGGTGTGATGAAGAAACGACGTCTTGCCGCGAACGCTCGGGAACGAAGGCGAATGCAGAATTTAAACACGGCCTTTGACCGACTTCGGTCAGTTTTACCTTCAATTGGAAAAGACCAACAGCTTTCAAAGTACGAGACGCTCCAAATGGCCCAGTCATACATCAATGCCCTTTACGACATCCTCGTATGAGATCAATTCAGAGTCAAATCTTCACGCAGTTCAAATCTACGCTTCAAACTCAGCTCAAACTCAACATCAACTCACATACATGTAAACAAAATGTTCAAACTTTTCCGTTCATTCACTTGCATTTAAAGTTAGTTAACAATAGTTAAGACTAATTTTTAGTTAAAACTACTTTTTTAAAGTTAGTTAGCTAAAGGTAGCTAAAGTTAGTTAAAGTTCATTAAGTTAGGAAAAAACTCCAAATGCTCAACCTCTCATCAACACGAATTTACTATTTAAAATAATGATATTATTCAAATGTTCATTTTCCCAATGTTCCATAAAATGCTCAAAATACTCATCAATTTTATATTACTAAACTTTTACTTAATGTTAGTTAACTAAATACAAATAGATATAATTTATATGTCTTATATCATAATAAGAAATTCTTATTAAGAATGTTCATTAGTTCAGAAATCCATTTGTTGTTCAAAACTCATCCGAAATGAATTTAAACAGAAAATATTTCATTTATATGAACTAAACTTAAATAATTAAACTTAAACTCAAAATGCATTTATGTTCTCAACCATGTTAAAACAGTGCCAGTTAAAACAGTTTTGATATTTAAATACGCTTATATAACTATTTATTAATTATAATAGTTAGTTTTGATACTTTTAAAAAAGGTTTCAAGTTTCCACCATGCAAATCAGTTTAACATATTTAATAAATATAAATACATTATAAACCAAAAATATAATTAAGCCTAACATAATTTTTTATTTAACTTAAAAAATAAAAAAATAGTTTATTAAAAATAGTTATGGAAAGTTAAGATGGGTTAAAGATAGTTATGGTTTGATTTAATTGGTTAATGGTTATTTTTAAAAGTTATTTAACAGTAGAACAACTTTACAATGTTATTTACAAAGGAAAGAAATTACGCTTACTGGCTCAAATGAATTCCGTTGATTGTGTTTTCCCAAATACACATTTTTTTCTATTTTTCTTCCCAACGAGTAGCAAATGAGAAATTGTATGACCTGAGACAAAAAATAGACATTTATTCCTTTTTGGAAATGTACAGAATTTTATATACAAATATTTTACATCTTAAGCTTCCTAATCATACCTTATTAATTGTTTATTATTTGCTTATGATGATAAGTGCGCGATCTCTTGTGATGATCATTTACCTTAAATATATTAATTGGTTGTAGAATTTTAAACAAGATTTAGGTTTAAATAGCTTTTAGATAAATGTTAATTTCATTCGAACTTAAACCCTAATTCAAAATTTTTACCAGAGAACTTTTATAATCTTTGTTTTATTTCATTTTCAAGCTTTGTTATTCTTTGTAGTGTTTTGCTTTTGTTCTTTATGTTTTTGGTTCCTTGAAAATTTTGGGGGTTAAACGATTCCATTAAAATAAGCTTCGTCAAATTGTTATAATTCTACTGTTGTTAAATATTATAAAGTTATAAAATGAAAATTGTTCCTTGTTGAGATTAAAGGGGTAAATGTAAAGTAGATTAACTTTAAGTTACGTTAACTTCAATTATTAACCATAATTGTAGCATTTAGAATCAAAGTTTTAACCCTTTAACAGAAAAATTTATATTGTTTTGTGTATTGTGTTTTAACTTTAAGTTAGCAATTAAGATTAGTTAAGCATTTGTGTCCTATTAAACTACTAATAAAGTTAAAGTTAAGTTAAAGTAAGTTAAAGTACTATAAGTTAAAGATTGTTAAAGTTATGACCATAATTAAAGTAAATTTTAAAGCGTCGCAGTTGTAACGTTAAACAAAGAGATTTATATTGGAGAAAGAAGTCCTAAATGAAAGCCTATAAGATAAACGCCTATAAGACATGTTGTATCTATCTACCTATAATAAATAATGTTAGTATTCCAGTTTTGTATGAATATAAAAGAAGCTTCTGCTTCCTGGAAAAACTTCGAGTGTGCCAATGAAATTCAACTCGAGTGGATATTAAAAGTAGCAAATATATTTAATATATATAAAGTATATGCGACGACCTTAAATTCAACTTATTGTTAATGTAATCAAATGAATATAAACAACTTGAATAAAAAATGCATAAATCTAATTTTCATTTGGAGGGATTTTTCTTCATTGTGCATAAAGGAGAATAAATAAATGGAATAAGATTACAAAAGCATTATTTAAACATTATATAAACAACATTAAATGTTCAAACTACATTTAAACTACATTGCATTATTTAAACTACATTAAAAACTACATTTATACATTTAAATAGTCATATAAAGTTAATTGCATAAAGAGCGGGTCATTAAATTAACGAAAAGAGCGGGTGAAAATGATAATATTGAAACGTAGTTGGACAAGGAATGAATTTGCAAAAGGGAGTTGAGTTGTAGGCGTATTTTGAGGGAGGTGGTTTTAATGCCAGGTGTCTCCAGCCGCTCGCCAACTGTCTTGCACACCTGAGGAAAATCCTCCGCCTTCCCTTCGGCACACGTCAAACACTCGCCAATCCAAAACCACGCGCTGCCTGACCTCACCCCAACAAAAAACACCAAGGCCCACGCTCCTTTGTTATATTTACAAACCCCTCTTACCACTATCAATACATTTCCTTATTATTGTAGTACTTTCCCGCTCATTTAGTCACTTTCAAATCATGTCCTGTTTAAAGATTAATTATAATTAATAATTAATAAAAATTTTATTCTTAAAACGGCCGCTGGCTAATGAAAAATTTATAAAAAATAATTATCATTAAAATTTTCCATAGTTCTTTAAAGTTTCCAGATATTTGATATGATGTAAAAATGCGAGATGGTAAAATGAATGTAATATAAGTCACAAGGAGTTGATCTTGTTCAATATTGAATTTTAGATCAAGTAACATGAGGATTTAACAGCCAGTATTGAATGTAAGAGAGCTCAAGAGTTTGGATCAAGAGTTTGGATGATTAGATGGGTTGAGTTTGTATTGGATTTCCTTTCGTGAGGGATTGGTCGCGTGAGAAGAAGAAATTCCTCAAAATCGTATCTATCCATCGTCCTCCACCTTTTCACTTTCTCATGGAAGAACAACCCAAAGGAGTTCAAAAGAGACACAAGAGATGTTCAAAGAAATCATTGACACTTCTTTGACTTCTTTCAAACCTGATGAGAAAAGTTCTTTGTCGGCCCCAAACACCTTTCCTTGAACGTGGAAAAGAGCTTAAGATAATTAAAACAATTATTTAATTCACCTTCATTCGTGTCCAATTAAATGACTGAACATCTCACGAGATACAAAATACACATTTTCCACATCTCTTTTTTTACTCAATCTCGGGAACGAATTCTTGAAAATAAAACGGCTACTGTATTTTTGTTTAAATTCAATTTTTCATTTTTTTAATTCCATTGTTTTGCCTGTAATTAATTAATAATTACCTGTAATGACAATAAGCGTAAATTAAAAACGATTAAATGGAAAATAAAAATGTAATGGAGAAAAAATTTGAAATTTGTAGTGTAATGCGTAATGTTTGATGTAATGACCTAGCATCAAATTAATTCCAACTAATGACTATTACCATTTTTTCCATAAATTGTAACTGTAAGCGTTTTTGTGAATGATCTAATGAGTAAATTCATAGGCGTCATAGAGGAATACTTAGCGGGGTTGAATTAATGAAAAGGAGCGTAATTAAAGTGATTTTTATCCTATGTAAATATTTTTCTGATCGAACCATCCACAGCGGGAGATCTTAAGTTCTTTAAGGTTCTTTAAGGTTGTTTGGGTCGAAGTAGAACAAATTGAAGAAATCCGTTGATAATTAAAAGAACCTTCCTCAACTTCTCATTCATTCAAATCCCTTCCGACCTTTTTTAATCATTTTTTCATCACCAATTCGGAAACTGATTCTCAACTAACTTAATTAAATTTAAATATTTATATATAATAATAATGTTTTAAATATTAAAATAAAATGACTTTAAGAAAAATTAAATTTTAGTTAAAGTTGTTAAGTTAATTGTTTTAATTGTTATTTAAACTGTTGTTCGTATATTTGTCATTGGACTGGGTTGGAATATTTATTAGCTAACTTTTGATTTTTATGTTTACATAATTAAGCATTTAAATTAGTTGTAAAAATGTGTTAAATGAAAGGATCATAAATTTTATGATAATGTCCCCATTTGTGAAGAATTCAAGTTTTAATCGATGGGATATCCATAATATTTATATTATTTACTTAATGTTAGTTTGGTATATCGAAATTTTATAAGAACCATGTTAGCTGTATCTTTATAAATCTATCTCTGCCATCAATCCAATGTGATGGGTTATGTAAAAATGGTGAATCTTTGTCAATGTTAGTTGTGTGGGGCAGGGAGTTGAGTTATGATGTCGATTGGGCAATTGGAATTGGGCGAACTCGTTTAAAAAAAAGAAAAATGGATTTCATCATCTTTTTGGCATTAAATATAGTTCAAGAACATTAACTTTAATGACGATTTCTCTCTAAATCTTGATAAAGTCCATCAAACTCAATAGTTGAACTCATTCATCTTCACTTACAAATTACGCAATTAGTAACCAAATCCATTCAGTTATTCTTATTTTTATTATTCATTCCTTTAAATCCTTTATCATTTATGTAACTCATTAATTTCTCTTTAATTTCTTTCCTTTCCCAAATTGTCCATTTTCTTATTACATTTAAGGATATGGAGTAACTCTGCATTATATAACTCTACAATAAAGGCGCTATAAATTTTTTAATCTTTTATAGCTTAAAAATTACGATTTATTATTACAGTTAAATTACGCGATGGTTTGGATTGATTTAAAAAATCCTTTTTTGTTTCTTCATTCCATCTAATTAAAAGAAAAGGAAGAGTTGATGGGTCAGAATGGGAATATTGGAAACGGATGAGAATGTTAATGAAGACTCATTTCAGACTCATCAATTGCGAATGGTTTGAATGTCCACCTTTAATGAAACATTTGGTATCTCTTAATGGTCGCCATTCCCCATCAATTGGCAGTGGTAATGAGAAAAATGCAATTGAATTACGCGTTGAGTTGAACGAGAGCCAGCTCAACATTCATTCTCAAGTCCAAAGAAGGGAAAGATAAAAAAGGCCTCGTCTTCATCATCAGTATTCCAAATTATGCAGAATGCATTTCGAGTACATTACATAATTAGCTTGCTTCATCACACTTCATTACATACTTAAAAGTATATACAAAACAATGCTAACAATATAATAACAAACAATAACAATACAATATATGGAAGAATATTAGAGATAAATGTAGTTATAAATTAACTTATATATTGTATTTATTTCTTATTTATTTTATGTTTGATTCTTATCGCCATTTCCCCATTTTCACCTTCGTTTAATTATTTGACGGTGGGTGGAGAATTTTCACCTGGATGAATAAATAAATGATTTGATTGAGTGTGATTTGTGTGATGATCTTGACATGACAAACTGGACATGAGTTTAATACACAAAATTACATTCCTTAATGAATGGAATGAATGTGGAAAATGTGACAGAGTGAGTTTGGGGCGAAAAAGAAGTTAAAAGGATTCGAACCCAAACTGGTTCTTGACACATTTGGGAACGTGTGGGGATTGGGAGATTGTGCATCCCAATAGTGCACGGTCAAAGGTAGTTAAAGATTTAAATGTGGATGAGATGGATTTTTAATTTGGTTCAACTACCTAACTATGTTAAGTGATGAATTAATGGCCCCTCACGACGTTCTCAGTATACCAATATCATATATATTCACCTTATATAGTATATTCACCTTATTATTGATGTGTGATGTACAGACCTTTATATGTCAGTAAATGGTGTATGGTTTATGTATGGTCCTTGTAGTGTAAATATGTGTGATTGGTCGTATGCTAATGAACTGTAACAAATACATATATAAATATATTGTATCATATATTGGTATGTTAAACGGTGAAGAATGGAAGGATGATGATGAAAAAGGAGACATTAAAAAGTTTAAAAATCCCTTTGGGTTGTCATTTGCCCGTTCCCTCCCCACCATTCAATTTATCAAATGTCCCTATCGATTACATGCGAATTACAAACACACAAATCCCATGTGAATCCCAATGAATCTCAATGGTTGATGTGGGAGGTTCACGGTTGCTTTATAAGCCGAGCCGATTCCTCACAAAATCACAATCATCCAGAAACTCCTCAAAGAAGAGCAAGTGAGCAAAAACTCACAATTTTAATTTTAATTGAAAGAAAACTATTTTAATTAAGATAATTAAAATAATTTCAATTAAAATTTCCAATACTTAAAATTTCATATCTCAAAATTTTCCCATTCGATCATTCAATTCAATAGAATCCAAATTCAAATTAAACATTCTCTCCAAATTTTCCCTCCTTAAAATCGCATTATTTATATATTGCAATTTTTAAATATCGCAGCTTTTAAAAATCGCACTTTTTTAATTTTTGATTTTTTTAGCTCTTTGAAGTAACCGAGAAGAAACATGAAGCTTTTCATTGTTATCGCTCTTGTGGGACTCGCTGCAGCCGTAAGCAACAACACAGCTCTATATTCTGCCAACTTGAAACACTTTGGTAAAATGCGAGAGATTTAAATAAATCGTTTCTTTCAGTCTCCCTTGCCCGGTAATCTCGGAGGAGGAGATTCGGGATATTCGAGCGGCGGCGACAGCGGAATCTCCAGCGGCGTTATTGTTTCAAACTCGGGCGGTCACGATGGCGGATACACCTCTGGACACGGCATCGTTCAAATTCAATCTTCTAGCTCCGTTATCCAACACGCTCCAACCATCTCACACACCCAAGGAGCCGTCATTGAATCTGCACCTGAAATCATCGAAACTCATCAACATGTTGTGAAACATTTCAATCAAGATCAACATCAACAACAGGTCATCGACCACAACAGACATGAACAAAGAGTAAAAAAACACACAATTAATAATAATTATTTAATAATAATTCATAATTAATTATGTAATAATAATAATATTTATTAATAATTACCTACTCAAATACTTTACCTCCTTCTTTTACTAAATACTGCCAAAACTATAATATTGTCATGGTTACCAATATGGCTAACCTCAGCTAAATAATGCGATTGTTGCCATGTTCTTTAATTTACAATTTTATTAATTATTATTTAATTGTTGATTAATTATTATTTAATTTCAGGTTCACGAAACTCACGAACACAAGAAGGTTATTCTCCGTGATCATCTCCATAAGCACAACATCCACAACACCAATGTCCATCTCACGACCATCAATCGACACAACGTCCACCAAAACGAGATCCAACGTCACAATGTTCATTTGACCAAGGTCCGCCAACAGGTCATTCACAACTACCACCAACAGAGACAAAACATCATCCCAGCCCAACGAGAAGAAGTCCGAGTTGTTCCCGGCGGAGTCACCCGAGATGTTAAATATCATGAAAGCCACCAATCTTCAGCTCCAGTTGTTTACGACCACGGATGGTCCAACGGAGGTTCAAGCGGAGGATCCTCAATCGTCCAAGCCTCATCGGTCCAAACTGTCGGGTCATTCACAGGAGGTCATTCCGGAGGTCATTCCGGAGGAACTGCCATTTTGACTGACGGAGGTTCAACCAGTGGACAATATGGAGCCCCAGCCCAACAATGGCAACAACTTTAAATTCAACATTGTTGAATTCGTCTTCCTTTCAACATGTGCTTGAATTGCTACGGGAATTCCCGACATTGAGACTTGTCAAATCTACCTAATCAAATTGAGTAATCTTCATTTGTGATTTACAATTGTTTGATTGCTGTAATAACTATATATCTGACTGAATGTGGAATAGTCCAAATAAAGAAACTATATTTTTTCATACAAAGTAAAAAGTTTATTCATTTATTCATTAATTTCATTAAGCGCAATATTTAAGCACATTTTAAGCATTATAATTTAATATTTGTTTGTTTAATTTTGTAGACAACTGTGATATTAGATTGGATATGGCGGTTTCATATTTGTTTAATTTACAATTATTTAGAAATAAATTATAATTTTTATACTAATAAACGAGTCAATAGGTTTGTAATAATATGTGAGTTGACAGTATTTATAATGAATGAATGTAAATGGACGGTCCTTGGCACTCAGCATGGTTGTAAATGTAATGATGAACTGATGATAAATTTCGTAATAATTAGGTCGTTTGATGGTAAATCAAAAAAATTCAACTTCATCGTCCAATGGCTTTAAACTGACATTATTATGCCATAAAAAGCGAGTTCACTTTCTATCAGACCCAATAAACAAAATAAACTAGTTAGGAATACCTTTTATTAAATGACAACTATTCAGATAACATTAACAATATTGTCATTTAAAAGTAAAGATATACAGTAACAAGGTAATTGATATACAGGTATGTATATATGGATATGTATTGTATATATGGACATATAGTGCACGTAAATATATTCATATAATGAATCAACTCATTGGAATTTTTGGGCATAATTGGTCTCCTTGCCAAAAGTAGATTTGCCAAAAGTAGATTTGCAAACCACCAAAGAACAAAAAAAAGCCAATTAAAAAAAGTTGAAGAAGCAGAAGTTGCAATAATTAGCGCCATTCAATTATCTTCCCATTTTTAGGAAGAGCCAATGAATGCAATAAAATTTCGTCATAGGCCAAGATAATAAGAAGAATGAAAGCAGAAGCAACGCGAAGAAGCAACACCTTTAATTTATATTGGGATGATTTAAAACCCGTTCACTTTGATTTCTTCACTTCCTGATCTAAATCATTACATGAACAAACCCACGAAGTTATTCATCTTCTTTTTTTATGATTTAAAAAAATTTTTGAATTATGATCAACATTAAATATTTCATATCCAATGTTGAGAATTTAAATGTTCCAATTAAATATCCAAATTAAATATTCTTATTAAATATTCTGATATTAATATCCCCATTTAAATCTTCTTATTAAATATTCCAATTCCACTATTAAATATTGTTATTATTCCCATTAGTCATTTAATAAGGGTTAAAAAGAAGAAGTTGTAACGGAAGGATGTGCATCAATTGGAATATTGGCCAATTTCCCTGTCCAACCTGCCCTTAATTTACAATTCGCGAACACAACTTTCCTTTAATTTAATATTCATAACAGTGAAGTGTAAGATGCAGCAAATGCAGAGTTCGGACACCAAAACCTTTGTAATAAATGTCAGCCGATTTGCTAAACATTTCCCTCATTGTGTCCTCCCTTTTACGTAATTTTATTAATGGCTTTACTTAACTTACAAGTGTGACGATTAAATGCTTACGATTAAATTGTCACTATAATTAAACTTTTGACAAGTGGCAACTTGAGAATGAAAGAGAAGAATAATTAATTTAACTAAAAATGCACAACCTCAAACTTCCCATTTTCATTGCTTTGTTTATCTAGAGCCCTTTTAATTTGGAAATTTAATCATTTTTTTAATTTTTAATTGGGGTTAAATCTTTTAAAAGTAGGGAGATTGGAGATTAAAAATATGAATTAGGTAAATTGATAATGTAGAATTTGAATGAAATAACATTGTAATAAGAATTCTGCTCTTTTAATTTCCTTAAAATTCGACTGGATTTGTAGGAAGATGGATTTGTAGGAAGATGTAGGAAGATTGGAATTTAAAAATTAGATTCAAGAATATCGATATTCAATTATTCGGGGAAAAATCAACTTCTAAACCAATTGGTTCAATTTTTTAAATACCAAATTAAAATGAAAGTTTTGCCAATTAAAATAAAATCTAACCCAATCCTAAAACGCGCTTTTTTACTAAATAAATAATTTCATTCATATTCATCTTTTTTATTTATTTTAAATGACCTTATACCATATTATGTAAAAAACATAATTCACTCCTACAGGATGATATTTAAAGTTAATGTTAGTTAAGTAAGTTGTAAACAAATGAATTTGTTGTAGAAAGTCCATCCGGAAGAAAAGAAGTTTAATCCAAAGGCAATTGGAAGTAATTTAAATGAATTAAAAGCCCAATAGGATATCCACCCCAACAATTTCCCCTAAATTTGACGTTGACATGTTCAATTAATTCTTTGATAAATTAACAACTTCCACATGTAAAAAAACAAAGAATGCCTTCTTTTCACATTATTTAACTAGGTGCAATTATGATGTCAAATTCTTCATGATTTGTCTTTCTCATATTTCCGCAATTTTCATTTTTTTTTCATTAAATATGATGATGAAGATTATTATTTTATTATTATAGGCCAATACTTCACGTCTTATATACATTCACTTCATATATGCATTTCATATAAATGTATGTATATATTTCTCATATAAATGTATGTATATATTTCTCATATGCATTTCATACATATATTTCTTATATGGATTCATTCAAAGACGTCTCATTTAAAGTCTGAGCGGAAGTAAAAAAGAACCTATATTTGATATATGTAACATGAATTATGTACATTTATGTATATATAACATAGAATCGAGGACCCCAAAAATGTTATTAGAACAGCTATTGGGAATTGCGAATTATAAAAATGTAAAGCAGTGAGTGTTTGAGTGTGAATGATAATAAGAAGTTCTCGTGGCGAGGAAGCACGAAGGAATTAAAAGTCAAAGTGTTCGAGTCGCTTAATGCATTAACTCCCTTTGAGAGTCTTTTAATTTGAGGAAGCGAAAGGTTTACACACATCAATTCAATTGACCCAGGACTACATAGAAAACTTTAATATAAAAGTATCAGACAACGTATGTGGTATGTGTCACGCATGTACACAAGGATAGGAAAATATGTATGCATATTGTATATGAAATGTGTATCTGTGAAAATAATGCCACACTCACCTACATAGTGAAAATCATACGGATCAAAACCCGTTTTGGGTGGAGTGAATCATAGTGTGGAATTCTTTATACAAAGTGTATATTACAGTCAATATAGGAATCTGTATAGGAATCAGTGTAGGAATTTATATAAGAATCGGTATATGAATTTGTATAAGAATTTGTATAATAATTTGTATAGGAAACGAAAGAAGTTGAGTGAATGTGTTTGGCACATGGTAAAAGCAAAGGCACCTGATGCATAAAACCATGTGTGGATTTGGTCATTTTTTCGTCTCATTCACGCGCTTAGTTTTATTCACTTCGTTTTCCCCCCAAGGGGAACTTGGAGTGAGAGTTTGGGAATTGGCCTGGGTGTCAAAAATCCACCTTCCGTATATATACAAGTTAAAGAGACTCATTTCCCTCTTCCGTCCCTCATTCAACAATCTCAGATATTGACCAACAAAGTTACATACATTGGAAAACATTTTCAAAATTTATCTATCTCTTTTTACAGTGAATTTAAAGTAAAATTTTGAGTAGTTGACCATTCGGCTCTTCATTCATTAAAGTTGGGATTTTCAAGGTAAAGGAGTTTGAACTGTTTTAGTTATAAAAACATCTTTTTTAATTGATTGAGAAAGAGAAAGTGAGTGATTTTAAAAACATTGCTCAAAATTCAAAAGCAACAAAATAGATACAATCAATTTAATTTTGACTGTTAAATAACTTAAGTATAAATTATAATTTGTTTTATTTAAATTAAATAGAAAAATGTGTTCGAGATTATTAGGAGTTCTGTTCCTTTTTGGATTCGCTATATGTTACGTATCAGCCGGGGTATTTTTAAAATATTTTTCATATTATTAAATATTAAAGTTTCTGTATAGGTGCATTGATGGGTCAAATTTGGAATATGTGTTAATATATTTAATAAATATCCGATTTTAATAATTTTATAATATTTAGCAATACAGTTATAGCAAAGTGCCATACGGGAAAGTTTCCTGGACCCACGGCCACGGCGACTACGACGACCACGACCATCATAGCCCAAGTCACCATAGCCCAAGCCATGGATCATACCATGGTCACCACGGGAGCCCCGTTTACGTCTCAAGCTCACACGGTCACGGACACGGTCATGGACACAGTCATGGACACGGTCATGGACACGGTCACAGCATAGGACATGTAAGCAGTCACGGACATGGACCGTCCCATGGGAGCCACTACACCGGTCATCATGTGAGTCATGGACCAAAGGTGATCATTCGTGAACACATCCATCAGCACAATATCCACAAACATAATCATCACGTCCACACTCACCATCGTCACAATGTTCACCAACACCAGTTGAACAAACACAATGTCCATCTTACAAAAGTCCATGAGAAAATCATTCACAATCACGATCACAAGCAAGTGAAGGTCATTCCGCACAAGACGGTTGAATATCGGGTCATTCCCTCCCATGAATCCGTTGTCAAACATCATGAACATGTCCAACACGCCGCTCCGGTCGTGATCGATCACGGATGGTCCAAACCAGAAGGACATGGGCCAGTGGCATACGCTCCACATTATCCTCATAGCTTGGCAGCTCCGTCGGGTCACATCGTGTCAGCGGCTCAAGTCCTCACTTCTGGTCCGGCCACAGATGGATGGGAAAATGGACAAGGATGGACGCAGTGGACGCCAATTGTATGAAAAAATATATTTTAACTTTTTAATTACATTGGAATGGCTAATTGCAATGTTAATTAAAGTTAATTTACTAAAGTGTCAAAAACCTCTCAATTTTGAGATTAAATCTATAAAGTACATTTATCCATTAAATCTGTAATTTACGTATTAGTTGTATGAATATGTTATGTGCAATTCTCTACCGATTAATTTTATAGAATTATATATATGATTTCCTATATGTTTTATTCAGATTAATGATCCCATAACATTTTATAGATCTTATATAATATTACATATGTAGACTTATATAATATATGGATTTTATATAATCTTATATACATATAATTTTGTATAGATTCTGTCAATTTTATTTTATGAATTTTATTGGTTCTTATGTTTATACGATAGGTGATCATTCCGATAATTTACCTGTATTTGTCTATGTATTTTCCATGTTAAGGATAGGAAAGTCACTTTAATTGTTGAACAAAACGTCGAGCTAAGCAACTTTCCTTTTTCCTTAAATCATCTCATTAACCGTAATGTTCTTTCCTTATAAAATATCTGTAAAGTGGTTCGAGTCATGTAGTTCATAAGGGATGTTTGTCTTGAGCGGATTTGGCAAACGACGCGTTTTTTGCCCCCAACGATATCTGACTGTCTTTTTTGTAGAATGAACCAATGAGGTTTTAGCCCGTGAGGAATAGACGCGAATATATTTTTTAATCCTTCAATATTTTATATACATTTTTGTTATATTAGAAAATATTATTTTTCCAATAAATAAATCTCATTTTTTAAATAAATAAAATTAATTTTTTTATCATAAATATTATTTTTTTAAGAATAATAATTGACAATTTATAATTTTACTATATTGCACTTTTGAAACACCTTTGTAATATTACATTGTGTATTAAAGGTGTTTTATAAAAGTTATAAAAGTCTCGTTATAAAGCTGAAAGATTTATGTGTGATTTTAGTCCCTTTGTGTTGGTGTTAAAAGAAGAAAAAGGGTTGTTGTGTTGGAAAAGGTACGACACGGTGCGAAAGAATTACAAACGATGATTAGCCTTTATTAAGGGAAGATTAAGGGGCGAAGGACGGGAAGAGGAAGCCTTGTAATTTCACATGAGACACATCATAATTTCTGACCTTTGTTTGTTTTTTACCCCCTTCACCCCTCCCTTAACTTCAACCATACATTTAAAAATCCAACTTCTTACATATCCCATACACCGTCCATATAAGTCATACAAAATTTTATATCTCATATATTTCAATATTTCTCATACAATTTCTTATATTTTATATACAATAACTTAAGCAGAATATTTCATCTAGTCATATACATCTTGTATATATAAATGTATATCTTTCTGTATTTATGTATGGTTTTGTATGAATTTGTCGTATGTTATATTGTACATGGGATTTTGTATGTTTCACATGTATTTGAGTTCACCTGTATAATTCTCCTAATTGAGTTGATGAGACGGGGAAGAGGAAGTGGAAGAATACGAGCAATTATGTTCATAGTGAAGGAAGAAAAAGGTTCATAAATCACTCCTTCTCCCGCCATTCTCTTTTACCAACACAGAGAGAAATTACAGAAAAGACCAATACAAACTCAAGGACCCTTTCACAATCTTAAACTCTTTACAAATGTCAAGTGCAAAAGGAAAAGACTTTAAGGGTTCTTATATTAAATTACTAAAATTTTATATTTTTAATTCAATATTTTCAAGGTTTTTTATACATTTTCCTTTCCTTTTTTACAATAATTTTAACACTTGTAGCTAAAGATTTTCCATTGACCTGAGGTATAATTTAATGAATTTAATAAGGTCTCTGATAAAAGTGAAATGTTCATTTATGTGGCAGAGCATTTAAGAGCAGAGCATTTGTGAGAGTTAGGTTAGGTTAGAAAGGAAGGGGAAGGGTAGGATTAAATTAGGCATAATCGAAGAAGGAAGACTTGACCTGTCCAACCAACTCACACTTGAACAATGAAGGGAAAAAACACCACACCTTTTGGGACTCGTACAATGAGGAATGTTCTAGTTCTTATGTGAAGGATCTTTGGGATCTTCCACAACTTCCCCCTTTTTCTAAGACCATCTTTTTATTACATACATGGCTTCTTTTTCAGCTTCCAACCAAGAAAGAGTTTTCCACAGCTTCGTTTTGTTCTCAAACTTCTACAACCTGTGGGACCTTAATTTACTTAATTACGCCCGGACCCTTCCAACTCCTCAGACTTCTTCTTACCCAAAAAGTGTGAAAAAACAAATTACTTATTATTCTCTCATTACCAATTTTCTCTCAAAACTCAGAAGGAAATTTTATTACACTCATGGACATTATAAGACAATCTACAGAACTTTATATGAATATAAAATTAAAGTTAATTCTAATCTGTAATTTTAATCATAAGTTATATAATATTTATTATTAATTTCATCAACAATTTCAAATATAATATAATAAAAGCATCAAAATACTGAAATAACGATAAAAGGATTTCGTAATAAAAGTTAAATAATTTCGATAATGAGTTAAATTATATATTGAATTTTCTCAAGTTGTTTTCGAACATGCGATGCGGCCTGTGACGTCATCAACACAGCATAAACTGAAGACTGAAGAGACTTAAAGACACGCGAGGGATATTTGAAAGTTTTAATCTTATTACATAACTTACCATAAGATCACATGTATTTAGTTCATTTTATACCATTATATATGTAGATTAGGTTCAAGTGTTTAAGAAATACATACATATTATAATATATTATATATCTTGTATAGGTATGTCGTTTTTCACTTTCCATTTCTGAGCAGACGGTGAGGTAATTGAAGTCGGTTTGATATTTTTAAGGGCGGGAATTGAAGTGGAATTGAAGGGGAATTGAGTGAGATTGTAATATAAATATACATATATACGAAGTTGTACTTATATATAAAGTTTGTAATATATATGAGTTCCACTTTGGCGACTCATCGCATGAGAGATGAAGTGATATGACCCAATTTAACATTCGTCTTGAGAGTGAGAGTGTGAATTAAAATGTAATTTGGAGGCACGCGACGGGTGGAGGGGATTTTTTTAAATCTTCTTCGACAGTTGGGCGACTCCAACAGGTGGTTGGGGAATCTCTCCATTAAGTCTAAAGAAAGTCTTAACAAAGTCTTATAGAAAATACTTATAAGAAGGGAGATTTCCAGCTCTCCGACAATGGCACTTTTCCAGGATGGGCCTCAATTATATTTCCATTACACATTTTTATGGACTCCAATAGCTCTGGTTTTTATTTCATTAACTCATTGAACCAAAACCCGTTGAACCAAAGGGGCAAACGCCAGTCCGGCAGCAGCCCGTTTTTTACACTCATTTTTACATTATTCAAACCCTATTGATTTTCATACAAAGTTCAGGCGTTTTTGCCCATTTGGATATTCAATTCACTTCACAATCGACAATTGAGCAATTTAAATCTTTTTGGTCGTAAAAACCAAATGATTCTTTATAAAACTTTTATTGCAATTGGAGAAGAAAACCATGAGCTTTTTGATGTCTTCATAAAATCATAATGATTTGATCTGTGCTTTTAATATTTTAACTACTGTATTAACAGTTTAACTTAACATTTTAACTACAGATATTAACCTTACCATATTAAAAACTTTACAATTAATAATTAACTAACTTTAGTTTTTTAGTGGGACGGTGCATGAATGAGTTAAGTAATGGTGAAACCGCAATGAGGGAGAGTCGGAATACAAAGAAAGTTGGAATTTAAAACCAAATAAAAATTCTTGAGGCTTTTCCACTTTTATGCTTGACATTTATTTAACCATCCATGAACTTAATCTTAATGATTAAATAAATCTGAGATTTAACAGTTGGTTTTTAATTTTTGGATAAAGACAGTGAAATTGATTGAGATGATTAATACGAGGGAATAAATCATGATCGAACCATTTATCAATTAAAGATAAGATCTTGAACAATTTTGAGTAAAATTGAGTTGAAGTGTAAAATGGGCGGTTTGGGTTTGGTTTAATTAAAGGTAGATTTATGTTGTAAATCAATTATTAAAATCCTTTGGACCTGCGGTTGAATGAATGGGAAAGTTCATAAATCAGTTGATTATTCTTTTCATTCCTTCTTCTGCTTCAGCTTCTTCAGTTGCTTCCTGAAGTTTCTTATAAAAGAAGCTTGGACATATTGAGATAATGGAGGATTTGGGTCTGATTCTCTGTAGGATAATTAGGATTTAGCTCGAGGGTCTTTTGAGGTCCCTTGAGGTCCCTTCAATTACCTTCCGAGTTGATCGGGGTTGTTGTAGTGGCTCCCGGACTCTTCCCATCCTAATCAACCCCCGAGAGGGAAAGATGAATCACTTTCGTCTCGCTGCATCCCTCAACATCAAAACACAAAAAGTACTTTTTATTTCACTTTATAACTTACATCCAAAATTCATCTCAAAAATATCATATAATACCATACACACTTATACATTCATACATAAATTACATACATTAGTAACTACAAAATATTTTCATATGTATTACATATAATATGAAAATTTAAAGAAATTCCTAATATATGAAACTTTTCAGGAATCTTAAAATGAATGTATAGGATCGACAATGAAACTGGTAAATATATTTGGGTGAATATCATAAATACCTGTCCATATTATGTAGGAATAAAGTGAACCAAAATGTTTAATATATAAATATAGGTAAATAGATCGGAGACAGGGGAGAATTTTGAAGAGATTATGAAGGAGCCAAAGCGGGATAAAATTGAGATTATTTCAAACAGCTTCTTCACCATCATCTCACTAGAAGATAAAAAAAGATAAAAAGTTCCATCCCTTTCTTATCATTATTTCCACTTTTATCAAAATTACACCCAAACTTCTTTTACGGCTTTTCCCTCATTAGGCCAATTAAAAAGTTCGGACAAAATATTTAAGAAAATCGTAAATATATCAATACCGAATTATACTAAATATTAGTTATATAGTTCTTCTAGTTCCTAGTTTCACATATTTAATAAATCCACTTTAAATTCATGCAATATAAAATAATCTGAATATTTAATTTTATAAAAATATTAATAATGTATAAGGATTAAAAATGTAAATATTAATATTGTAACTATTAAATGTAAAATAAAGAAAGAAGAAAAAGAAGTAAAATAAGAAAAGGATAAGAAATTTTAAGAAAAACTGAACTGGGTTTTCTTTATAAAAACTCCGTTTTGGTATCCCTCGAAAAAGGGTTTATTTTTTTTCCTGCTCCAATTTTGATCCCTTGGCCCTGCATACAAAATAGGTCCATTGGCCTAAAACCTGTTTTCGTCCAGGTCCCTTGGCATAATTAACCAAGTTGGGGATTCAACTGGCGAATTGACCTCTTTTCTCCTCAATTTAACTCACATTTACATCTCGGACATAAATCTACCATTCACGCGTCTTCCCTTCGACTCCCTTCATTACCCTTTTTTTAGTTCTTTATAAATATCTCCTTCTACAGATACAACAGATCTATCTCAATACATTTCATCTACCTGGGTCCAATTAATATAAATACTGTACAGATATGTACATAAAATATACTGTATATCTTCATATATGGTATATTTTTATAATTGCTATATCTTTATACTTGGTATATTTTTATATTTGGTATCTCTCTAAGGACAATACTCTTAAACAAGGTTTATATCATTTGAATGTTTTTTGAATGAATTTTATCTTTGGGCTTCTTCAGAGTCCCGCAAGATTGAATTTATGATGTTGGTTCAAGACAAGTGAAACAGCTCCTACTTGGTTTAAATTCACGTATCTCCCATACAAACTGTGTGGAGAATCTCTGGATATATAAAACCACTCGAATTGAATACATTTTTATATTCCAACACAATTTATATCCCAAGATGTATAAAATGGTTCTAAAGTTGAATCTGACCGATCTACAACAATGGTCGAATGTGAATATAAAAGGGGAATTATAATAATATTAAGATCCTCCTAAACGGAACCTCGTTCTTCTTTATTGATAACAAGGGGTTTAATTAACGAGAAGAAGTTTGGGAGGAAATCTTCTTCGGTGGTCTCCCCATTTAGCTACCCATTCCACTTGACCCATTTAGATACAAATTTATTCACAAAATATCTCCAGTCAAGATAATACAATTCTTATATCATACATATACTTTACTCGTATCATACATAAATATACTCTACATCTCTATATAGTAATTGTACCATATCAGTAAGATTCTGAACATCTAAATAAGTCAGAACTCTTCCACAGTAATCTTTTTTAATTGAGACCTTTCCCTAATTTGTGAAGGAACCGTTAAATTATTCAATGCGCTTTTATCTCAATTTTACCGTTGGACTCAAATCGTTAACTATTTTTATCAACCCATTTATTCACATTTTTAAGATCAAAATCTTAAAAATGTGAATTTATTTTCATTCATTTCAGGAACCTTAAATTCAGATTGGTTTGTTTATGTCGGTTTTTGTATGTTTTAAAGGCGTTTTATGAACTTTTATGTTTGGAAGGCGTTTTATGTTTTAAATATGTTTACCAAAAGAAAGTGAAAAGATGTTTACCCTATAGATCATTTCTTATCCCAAGTGTTTGTTCCTTTCATTGTTGTCAGAAAAGGCGAGAAATTGTCGGTGCGGAGGAAGAAAGAAAAAGAACAAAAGTGGAGATTCGTTCCTGTGCATGAAAACAAGTCAAAAGATTCCGCTTCCGCCTTTAAGTTTTTAAGGGAACTTGAAGGGATTTGGGACATTAAGGTTCATCAATGGATCTGTATATAATACATAAAATATAAGTATAACATGGGCGGAATGATCCACGCGTTTCAAACCACCATTTGCTCCCATGATAGAGGGAAATTGAGTAAAATTAAAAGAAGAAACTCTGAAGACCACACTGAACCTTTTTTCACTCTTTTTTAATGAATCATCTCCAGCGGCGTCTTTGCCCTCCCCAAACCCACACGATTCGTCCAAATTTCCTAAATGCAGAAGAGAGGAAAAAGTGAGAGCGAATAATCCGGAACAAATTGAAACCTCCCGGGAAATCACTAATCACCAAATTTTATACTTTTAGTTTTCCTAAATTCTATATGTATCTTTCTTTTTTTTAATGGGCAACCATTTTAGTGTGATTAAAGATAAAAATCTTTAAACATCGGCGATTTATGTTAAATATATCCACCTTCAATGAAGCAAACTAAAAACTGATTTGGTCAAAGCATAAATAAACGACAGCTACTTTTCTTTGAGAAAGCGCGAACTTTGGAACGCGATGAATAGGACGGGGCCAGACGACGCGCTTTTCCATGTCCTCCACGCTCTCCAGATCTCGCTCTCTTGGACTTCTTTTTATGGGGTTTTATCAAAAGCAAGGTTTACGCCAAGATTCCATCAATACTTGATGAAATCAGGCTGGAATAGTCGAAGCGTTTGCAGAAGTTCAGGTTACTATGGGCAAACGTGGATGTGAAGATGTCGTTTGTTTGCGTTTGCAACGCTGCCTCGAAGCTGATGAAGCTCAAGCGACAAAATAATATTACTGAATATATTATAAAATATATAAGCATTACCATTGCCAAATGTTAGAAAAGTTGATTAAAGATTAAAAGAGATACGAGCTGATTAAAAAAAAGAAAGATACTTATGACCCTCCCTGTATACTTAACTTAATCTTTCTCTATACAAAAATCTAATGCACATACATACATTCATACATATAAATATAAAAATATTATATAAATACATATATGGTATATGGTACATAGACACAATATTGAGTAAAATATCCAAACATGATCCTTGGGGTATAAAAAATAAAATATATTGGTCCATATAATTTACGCACAACATAATTCATGAAGTAAAAGCGGGGGATAAAAAATGAGATTAATGACCATTTTTTTATTCACTTGAGGTCGGAGGAGAATGAAAGGAACAAATGAATGAAGCTGATTTTAAATCAACAACTTTGGCCGGAATGAAGATCAATCCATCTTTGATGTCTCTACTCCTTTTCCATAGCTTTGGCTCTTCATTGTCGCTTGTTTGAGTTTGTCATTTCAGAACATCAATTTGTAATTGAAGTTGAATTTGTAATTGAAGTAGAATTTGTAATTGATTTGAGTGAATTGAAATAGTCAATGAATAGAAATATCAATTGCATTGCTTCCTTATTTAAATAAAGGGGCGAAGAAGAGCAATTAAAAAGATCGTAAATCTTTGGACCTAACTCGCTCCACAACTTTGAACTTTCCAACTACTTAAATTCAAAGCTTAAAATGCAAAATACCAAACATAACAAAAGCAAATAGGTACATATATAATACAAAACATAAATACAAAGCGCAAATATAAAAACTGGCCATTTGTTTAAAAATATTTTTACAAGTCATAAATTGGCAAAGCATAAATTGCAAAACAGATGAGGGCCAATGAGCGCCAATGTCTGGAAATTGTAAAAATGTGTTGAAAAATGAAGGTGAGTAAATATTGATATAAAAATATATTATTGTAAATATTTCAATATTTATTATTTTTCAAAAAGCAGTTTGAAATGGCTGAAGGTTTGATTACAGGTGAATGGGAAGGGTTTGTGCATTTTGAAAGCGAAAGGATGTTTAATTTCCCTCAATGGCTGTTCAAAATGTATAAAAGTTGTTTCCTACGATGATGAAGCCTATGATTTGCCAAATTGCTCAGGTTCACTCGGCGAATTAGAAGAATAATTGGAGACTTTGGAGAGTTTGGAGAATCGGAGAAAAGAACTTGAGGATTTTTAGAGGGAATTGGAAGGAATTAGACGAAGGAGGCGGCGGCTCATTAGAGGGAAAACAACTCGGGCCATAAAATAAATTATTGGTTTAAATCCATTGAAGATTTACAACTCCTCGACACTTCCCTTTTCTTTCTTCTGCCAAACCTCTGGAAGAACCGGCAGAGTTCCTTTCTTTAACCAACTTACTTTACAAGATATTTAACGCTTAAAAGACTTCTGAAGAAGCAACGAATTATCAATTAACATTCTTTACACGTTATTCAGTAACAGTAATTCCTTTTTGAATTTGATTAAATAGAATTTGACAACAATGAGAAAATTCTTAACTAATCATTAAGTTAAACAAGACTTTAATATTTAAACTTAAATTAAATAAATTAATGGGAGTTTAATTTTACTTAATATATTAAAACCAATTAAGCTTAGAATTATCTTAATTAAATTTAATTCGGGGAATAAAATGTGAAGTAAATGTTAAAATAATTTTCATTACTGTGATGATGGTTCATTTGATCTCAATGAGATTCCCATTGTTTTTAATTCATGGTTTGTGTAATGAGAGTTCCGTGCGGGTTTTTGTTTCCAATGTTTATCAGATGGGAAGTTGGTGAATACGAAATGAGTTGAATCTCCCATTCCGATCACCTTTGCCCTCACGTTCAATCCAACTCTTCCTTCTTAAGGTTCTTATTGAAGGTGCCACTTTGTGGTTCCTTCAATTACAAACACAGGAGAAAGGAAATGTCAATTCACATTTTGGATTGTTTGGAACATTTAAATACTTTTTTCATCTCATTACTTTTTTTCCTTAACTTCTCCTCTTTTAATTAATTGATGCTTAAGGAAATGTAATGTAATTGACTTTAAATAAACCTAAACGGTCTCATTTGAATAAACCCGTCTAAACTTGGACGCTTAAATAGTCCCATTTTAATAATAATAATGTTATTAAAGAAGCGTTGCGATTTAACAGTTTTTAAACAATTTAAAATGTTTTGTAAAAAGCGGGAAAAGGTGAGGAAGAAAAAAGACGAAGGTTTTAAGATGTCAAGTAAAGATAATTTGTTTAATAACCTGAATCCCGATGACAGATTTGAATCGCATCGTAGATTTGAATAGATTTGATAGGATGGATGTGTTGTAATTAATATGTAAGTTGGGTCTCAAATTAATGGGATTTGGAAGGGCACGCGTCGGGTAAACGACCTGGTCATTTTTTCAAATCTGCCATTGCAACCTTAAGACTTCTAACAATTGGTAATTGGGAACAGGTGGCCGATGGTAGGAAATTGTATTCAATATCTCATTAATTTCATTGGATTCAAACCGCACTTCACTTTTGACTATCAGTTAAATCAAAATAACGAAACTCAATTTACCATTTTTAAAAATATTTCATTTATTACATAATAAATATAATACATTAAAAATATATTTCATGATTAATATCATCATTGTTTATTTTAGATAAAATCAATAAATCAATCAAAATCAATCAATAAAAAATGAAAAATATTGGGAAAAGTATTTTTATTAGAAATGATAAAATGATAAGAAGCTTATATGGATTTAATATATTTCAATAAATCTTGGTGTACTTACAAGATCAAGTGAAAGAGAAAAAAAAATATTTTTTTCCTTTTTCCCTCTTGGCTTCTGACTTTGTTGTTTGGAATACTAATGAGGGAAGTTTTAATATTTTTAATATCCGCTCCACTTTTTTAATTCCCTCTTTAGCCCGAAGAATTATGAAGGGGGATTTGACGTGAAAGCAAATGAAATGAACATTCAATTCAAACTCAATCCCTTCACTTTCCTCAGGCTCATCTTCCTTCCTACCTGTAGATCTCAAATGGTCACAGGTGGTCTTTTCATCCAACACTAAATTTACTATCTTTTTAATTAATAAACCTCACTTTCCATTTTAACATCAATCTGCACATTTAAGATTTTTAATAACATTCTATGAATATTAATAATCAACATTTTTAATTATTTAGAATAATTATTTTATTATTTTGGGCGTAAAACTGAAATTTTTAAAAGAAAGTGATTTTTTTGCTAAAAAATGAAAAATTTGATAAAAATGAAAAATTTAATAATGGAAATTATGATAAAATCACAATTTTGATAAAAATGGAGATTTTGATAAAAATGGAGATTTTGATAAAAATGAAGATTTTGATAAAAATGGTAATTTGATTGAAAAAAAGAATTAGAATTTGTAAGTGTATAAGTAATGAAGAGCAATGTGTTTTTTGAATGTACAGCCGCCCTTCAATTATTCCTTTGTTATAACTCGAGGCACGAGGATAATGAAATTCTCTACTGAATAATCAATACCTTTGGAATCTGCCTCCGTTGAGCATTCAACAACTGGAGGAACAAGATGATCATGAACATGATGAAGATCCATTATGCAAGAATCCTTCAAATCAGACCCATAATTAGGTAATCCATTCAATAAAAAAATTATATTTCATTTTACACTTTGATTCAGTTTGAATACATCCAGTTACATAACGCCAAGCTCTTTTCCATTTCCTAAAATATAATTAGCTTTAAAGTTTTAATTTCACAAATAGTAATTCAATTGATTGTTATTCTATTGAAGTGAATTTGAAATTGAAGTGAATTTAAAATTGAAGTGAAATTGAAATTGAAGTGAATTTGAAATAAATCAAAGAGAATTTTGAACTTCTGAGGTTTTTTGTCTTTAATGGTAATGATTTGAGGGCTTCTGTTCCTCATTTGAGATTACCAGTTAGAGTTCTATTGGGGGTAATCTCATTTAATTTAATGTCCTTCCGACCTTCCGACCACACGCATTTCCCTCCCATTCAACTCCATTCAAACTCCGTTCAAACTCCATTGAACCGTAGTTATAAACTGAAGGAAAAGAGAAATTGAATCTTTCCCTCTGCAATTACATCTTTACTGGATCAACTCACAAATTCAATTTCTGCTTCTAAAGCGACTATTAAAGAATTAAGGATCAGAAGTCTGTATATTTTCACTCCCATCCTCAACATAATTTAACTTCTCTTCAGACTTCAGACATTCAGACTCCATATATAGAAACCATACAAGTAAGATATGAACTTGGGTTAGAATTTCGGTTAGAAGGATGTTCATAGAAACATAGAAAGACATTGGAAATCGTAGAAAATGAAAGGGAACTTGAAGTCAGTAAAAAGTAAAAAAAAGTTCCACCTGCGGTCCATCAATTACCTTTCAATCATTTCCCCTTTGCACAAAATGGCCCATTTCCTCTCCGCCTGTTCTTCAAATCCTCTTCATGTCTTTCTTCAACTCTCAATCCCTTCAAATTGTTAAATTGGACTTAATTCTCTTTAACAATCTCTTTAACCATAAATCTCACATTTTAACCATTTTGACCAATTTTAAATATTTTACTTTAAAGTTAGCTTGAATTTCTTATTATTCGGCTAAGTTGAGTTCGAATTCCTTTAACGGAAGAGTTTAAGGATTCAAAAGAAGTAATGAGAAGAATAAATTAATTAGGAGATGATTATCAAAGTGAATTAATGAAGGTGATTGAGGGTTGATTCAACTACAGGTGAATTTATACACAAACCAAACAAGTAAAAATATTACATACATCGATAGAAGATACATAAAATACTGTAAGTATATTGCTTGTAGATTTATACCAAGTTTGCATTAGTGTTTGTATACAAAAATATTTCTATTCAACCTTTGAGTAATTGTAAATACGAAGTAAATAAGATGTGAGTGAAGAAGAAGAACATGAAGTGAATGTCCAAGTCCAACATGTGATTTACTATAATGGCAAAGCCGGTAATTAAAAATGTATTCGGAGTGTGTTTTAGGGCTTTTGAGACTCATTTGCATAAGATCCAGTTTAAATAGACGTGTTCTTCTTTCCAACGACCTTTGTAGATTCAAAGGAACCAAAGGAGCCAAAGAAGCCAAAGGAGCCAAAAAGCCAAAGAATCTATATATTGTAGAAGTTAAAGAAGTAAAGGAAACCAAAGAAGCTAATGAAGTTAGAAATGAAGATGTTCACTTTTTCACCTCTTTGTAAAAGTGATGATAATAAGTCGAGAAAGAAGAAGGAGCCTCCACTTACAACACACTAAATTTAATGGCCCATAAACTTCCAACGTTTCTCTCAACGTCTATACTCAAAACTCCCCAAAGTCTCAAAAGTCTCAATGTCCAACTCAAGAGGTTTTCAATCACTTTTTCAACAACTTTGGCCCATGAACTTTGAGGAAGAACGTCGAATAACCCAAAGGAGGAATCCTCGTAAAATACCCATCTTAATACATAAAAGTTATGCCGATGACACGAGCAGAGAAATATTTCAGTCTTTACTTCTCCACCCAACCCAAACTCAGCGCCTTTTTAAAATCACAATAATATTTAAAAAAAATCACGAAAATTCCAATTTCACATTATTCGCATTTAAATTTATTTAACTCTTACATTAAGAAATTGAACCTATTATAAATTACCTAAAATAATTTAATTTAATTATTTTAAACGAATTTGTATTCGTTTAATGTCTTTTTATTAAATTGTGTGAAACTGTTCATTATTATGTTATTTTGGGTTGGGAATAGGAAGGAAGTGTTTTGATGAATTTGAGAGTTTGGGACTTTTCGGGGCGGAGAAGGTGAAAAATGAATAAAGTGAAGCGCGGGGCGTTGGGTTCCATTTAGTTGAAGTTGATGGGTTGAGGAACACTTGGACGGCCATTTAAACCAAAGTTATTCACCTCGTTGATGGGGGAAAGATGAAGTTTATTTCCAATTTCATCTCTGGCCCTCCTTTGCGAGATAAAGAGGGAGAAAACCAAATGGTCATTTCTTTAATATTTCACCTTATGTATTTTTAGATAATTAACTCTAAACAAGTAACCCTAAGTAAGTAATTCTAAACTAATTCACAAGAGGCGTGGAAGGTACATACATAATATGTACTTGTGTATGTATGTAATAGTTATACAAAAATTACCAAAGAGTGAATGAAAAGAGAGAAAAGTTGTGAGTTGAAAAAAGAGGGGAAGTTGAAGAAAAGTTAACGAGATCTTCCCATTTTAATAACATGGCCTATAATTACAAACTTCTTTAACTTGGTCCTTTAACTCTTTAACTCCCTTCCACACTTCACGGCACTCTTTGTATATATATTCTACATTAATTCTCCGTCAACGCCTCTTCAACATTTCGCCCTCCATTCGTATTTCATTTTAAATTACCGCCAATTGGGAGCAACTACAACGAATGGTCGTAAACAATACGATTTTCACACCTTCGCCACCATTAAGGAAATAAAGAAATCAACCGAATTTGAGAATAACCATTGTGTTTAAACTTAATAAGAACTTTACTTTTAAACATTGTCACAATTAACTAAATTTACAAATTAAGTTTTCAATTAAATATTAAACAACTTGGATTTAATAATTATAAAAAACGGTTGGATTTAAATACAATAAAACAAATTTATTCAAAGTAAACTTTTATTATTTCAAAAAATGATTTTATCAATATAATTTACAAATAAATGTATCGGATTCTTTGGATTGAATGAAATTGAGGTAAAGTTAGTTATAGAGGGGGAGTTTTTGGCTTTGGTCGTAATTGGGGTGTCTGTCGTTGTGCCACACCGCCGACGGACCACACGAGGGAGAAACAAATTGGAGGCCTTGAAATGCCAAGTAAACCTTTCATTCAAAACTCAAAATCTCAACCCTCAAAACATTCGAATTCATTCGTTGACCCAAAAAGTGGAAAAATAAATATTTTCAGTATAACAAATTCGGAGGAATCTCAAAGTTTCAAAAATCTGTTACAAGAAAATGTCTTTGATCCATTGATAATAAACATAGATATAGATCTTATATATATACACACACATACACTTGTACATATCATATGTACAAGTCTTATATTTACAAGATCTTCCATGTCTGATATACATACATATACATACAGATAGAACCGATTTGTTCAACTTATTGTTAGTTCAACTCTTTTAATAATAAAGTCGAAAAGCAAATAGGAAAAAAGATAAAGTGGGGAGTGAAGACAGGTAAGTTCCAATAGACGACAATCAGTAAGGAAATGTGTAATGTGATGTCGACAAGTTTGTCCTGTAAATGTTCAAATGTATGAATGGGTCTCAAGTCTCTGGCTGTTTCCCTCTGAAGAAGGGAAGAAGGAAAGATGGGAAGAGAGATTGGGAAGTTGGTGAAGTTGATTACAATCGAAGGATCCATTCCTCCTCCCCCCCCCCCCCCCCAAAGAAGCCAAAGATCCAATTAGTCAGAGGAAACGAACAAGAAATTCTGCTGAGCTGACCCACAATATTTATTTAACTCCTAAAATCACTCAAAAATTAAATGTTTTTATACGCTATTTATTTATTCTATGTATTTATTTCATGTTCAAATAAAATGAATATTTTTAATTTTTATTAAATTAATAAAATTTTTATTTTACAATAAATAGTTATTTCAAAATGTTTCGTTGTTTCAAACTATGAAAGTGAGGCCTATAAAAGTCTATAAAACCTATAACAAAGAAACGAAGGTCTTTAGGGTAAATTAGCAATATTGGGAATACATAGAAGGAATGGAGCAATTTGAAGATAAGCGAAATTGAAAAGTGGAAAGGAATGATGTGGAAGAAACTTGATTTCTTATTGGTTTCATTTCACTCATCTTGTGATTCAACTTGAAGGAGTTTCCTCTCTGAATCTTATCAGATCCTTCAAATGAAAATGAATAAACGTTAATGGAAGTTTGAGGGTCGGAGCGTCATAATTGGTGTAATTAAATTGGCAAAGACCTCCAAAGAAGCCGAAAAGACTTAAAACTTTGTTTCAAAAGGAATTTTAAGTAACTTGTAAAATCTTCAAATCCTCACTCTTTTTTAATACTTACAACTCAACTCAATTCCTTTCATTTCTGACTGTATGATACTCTATATAATATATCTGCATATGTATTAATTCTTTTATAACTTTTCATAAACTTTGTCATATTATTCATTCTTATAGTTCATGTGAAATTGGTAATAAAACTTTGCGTTTAAATGTTATACGATTAAGTTAATAAAGTTGTAAAGTGTAAAAGAATGTAAAATCCCAACGATTTAATTTCCCTACTCATCTTGTAATGAAAAGATTAAGCTTCTGAATTTCCAATTAGCATACATAAAGTTCTATGCGAATTTTATATCTTTTCGCTTTGTGGTTGCTACAATTTAAAAGGCAGAACATTGCTAAACATTGGGAGATTGCGACTATAAAATAAATAGAAAAACAATGCTTTCCAATTATTACTTTACAATCCCTTTACAATTTCAACTATCAGTAGTTATTCTAGATTCTAGTTAAGCATATAATTTGCACAATGAACAAAGCAAAAGAATTTGATAAAACTTAAAACAGAGATTTTCAGATGATATGATAAATTTTCATATTTAAGCATTTTATATAATGTAAGATCATTCATACATGTTATGCGTCCGAAATGGTAATGTTATGTTAAATAGGGCGAGTTCTGACAATTGATGTTTTGTGTATGAGACAGAGGAGCGAGAGATGGAGAGAACTTTAGACTTGTTGACGGCGGAGATCCCTCGACCTCCCAAAGACCAAATGTCAATTTCATGTGAAGATGAAGAATGTTAAGTAGCTACAAACTCACAGGAAAAACTCCCTTTGACCAACCGACAGAATCAAATTCAGTTTCTTACTTCATTTCAATAATCACGAAATTACTTTAAAATATTAAATCAGCAAATAAGAAGTCATATTTTGAATTTAATAATTTAATATTAATATTTGGCATTTCGTACTAATTAACATACAAGGATCACGAATCTGAAGTCGGTTAGTGGTGCAAAATTAAGATTACTGAGTTATAGATGGATTAAATTAGGTTAATTTCAATTTCAGTGGTCTGATTGAATTGCGCGGTTTCTAACTATACCATGCATTTCCTTCGGTTTCCTTCCTCTTTCCTCTCACTCACTTTCCCTCAACTCCCGTTTTCATTTTCTCTATTGGTTTCAATCAATTTGAGAACTATTTTTAATTGGAATTTAAATAATTCTATAATAGAAAACGTTCAAATATTAGGTTTAATTCCTAAATCAGGAGAGTTAGATTGCCCTAACTAATCTTGCAATGGGAAACTAATTTTAAAGGATTCCTGCCAAAAGGATGGATTCCGTTTTTCTTGCGATGGGAAAATCTCAAAGCATAGAAAGCTTGTCCGATGTACTTATTCGTTATTAAATTTGGGAAGCGGAAATACCATCGCGGACATCGCGTCGAAGGGGCCTGGGTTTTTGGAGGAATAGAACGAGATACCGGACGTCTATTCATAGAAGTTGTAGAAAAAAGGGACAATTCGACTCTTTTAACTTGTGTCAAGAAATGGATCAATCCCGGCACAACCATTTATTCTGATAAATGGAAGGGTTACAATCACCTACAAAATTACCCTGACTACATTGTTCTTCAGGTCAATCACTCAATTAATTTTAAGGATCCTATTTCAGGAGTGCACACAAATTCCCTTGGAGGAACTTGGCGCCACGCTAAAGCCTCGGCTCCAACTTCCAATAGAAAAAAACAACTTATTCCAGGCTACCTAGCTAAATGTTTTGTAAGAAAGCTTCTGCCCTCAATATTAAATTTGATTTGTTCTGTACTTACGCTTTTACGTTATATTTTCCAGATAACGTTGTTAGAGATAATGATGATGAAATTGTGCTAGTGAGCAAGATGACTAAAAATAATTTGAAATAAATTTGAATTTAAGTGTTTTGACCTCTCGTAACTTTTAATTTAATTTTGCACTGCTAATGGACTTCAGATTCGTGATCAGCACTATTAACTTGACTAAAATACATATAAAAAACCAACAAAAGTTTTGCGCCAGTATAGTGAACTTATTCCTAATATTTATAGTCAACGTAAAAGTATAAAATATATTCAGAAAATACTTCCAATTATAAATGTAAACTTATTAGTTTAAACTAACAATAAGCTAAAAGGCTAGGAAATGAAATGAAAATTGATAGGAAATTTGACATTGGACAGATTTGGTGAAGGAATTGGGGTTTTCCCTTTTAGGTCCTTTTTATCTTTGTCCCATAATAATAAAAGTAATTCACTTTTCAAAATGAACCACAAGAAATGTAATTTAAGGAATCCTTAAGGATCCTCCAAAGGCCCCCCTTTTTACTTATCTCATACACAGTGAGTAAAAAGAAGACAAAATTGTCTCTGTTCAATCTCTCTTTTTTGTCCCTTCGGCCCTCCAACATTCCCCGCCCAAACTTTATTTATTGATCTTCAAAACCTCACAAATACAAATACTTTTTTAACTTCTTATAAAAACTTACTTAATACATAAAACATAATAATAACCTTACTATTAAATATTTAGCATAAGCTCTATTACTGTTATAATAAACTAGCGGATCCGTCGTCCCGACGTGTTCACCCTTTGCCGGTATCCCGCAAAACCGTGGTATCTCTCAAAACCGTGGGTGTAAGAAACGCCATCGGTTACACCCTTTGGTGCCATTAACTCCTCCGTACAACTTCTGTCTACCTCCAATTCAACGATACGTTCCACTTCTGTACCCCTCTGATTACGGCTATATAATGTTAAAAGGTTCTGATATAATGAACTTCTGTTGTAATAAAACTTCGGGTATAATGAATGAATTTGAAATTCCCCCAAAGTATTACTCCTTATATAATGAACGTTTTGTGCGCCTGGATGTACGAATTTTTGATAAAACGTGTTCAGTTTAAATCTTAAGTTTGAATTCAATTATTTACAAACTTTACCCCTACAAGCGATCGTTCACTGAATGGATCATTAATTTGCGAAAATATTTATTTTAATGAATATTTTTAATGTAAAGTTGCTAATAAAGGCAGGATAGTTATTGTGTACCCAAATTAATTATTACTCCTATTTATAATAGGGGAGACTAGCGGATCCGTCGTCCGACGGGTCCACCCTTTGCCGGTATCCCATCGAGTAAGGGTATCCCACAAAAACGCGGTAACCATCAAAACCGTGGGTGTAAGATATCACATTGTATCAAGCACCCTTGGAGACGGTCCGATTAATTTGTCCATACATGTTCTAAAGTCATCCTTTAAACGTTCATCTTTTGTTAACCTCTCACACACCTCCGTTCCACTTCTGTTCCCGTCTAACTGCCCTCCGTTCTACATTTTTCCATTTCTAACTCCCCTCCGTTCCATTTCTGTTCCTCTCTAGCCTCATTCCGTTCTCATTCTGTGCCCCTTTAACCTCCTACCGTTCCTCTTCAATCCCCCTCTAAACTACACTCCGTTCCACTTCTGCAACCTTCTAAACCACACTCCGTCTCACATCTGCCCCCCTCTAATCCACTCTTTTCCACTTCAGACCGCCAATTAACTACCTTTCATTCCACAAACAAAGACAGAGGATTTAAATTAATTTTCATATATTTGTGAAAAAATATTTTATTAAAATAAATTAAATAAACGTCTTTATTGATTTTTTAAATCTCCAAGATCATTCCGTTCATTTTAATTAATTTTACTGTGAAAATCTAATGAAATGAATAAAATTGCTCTTGGAGATATGAAAAATAAATAAAGTGAATGAAATTTGAATAATTTTTTCAAAAGTGAGAAAAGTTTTTTCGAATCCGGAACGAAATTTTTCAATAAAAGCCTCTGAAAACGTGCAGGATGAAAAGAGTCTGATTGAAATTCCAAAAGGCACTATATGAGTATGATTATGAATTTATGAGTATTTTTAAAGAAAAATCGCCAATTCGGACAGGAATAATTAATTTAATTAACACAACATCTATCCATCAAACCACCTTCCGTTCCACTTCTTTTCCGTCCTAATCCATCATTCGGTCCACGTCTGTCCCCCTCTAATCCACCATCCGTTTCAATACAATTCCCCGCTAAACCTCCCTCCGTTCCAATTCTATCCCCTCTAAACCGCCCTTCGTTCCACTTTTATTCCGCTCTAATCCCCCCTCCGTTTTTCTTCAATCCCCCTCTAAACCACACTCTGTTACATTTCTGCCCCCCACTAAACCACCCTCCGTTCCACTTCTTCACCCCTCTAAACCTCCCTCCGTTCCACTTTTACCCCCCGCTAAACCACCATCCGTACCACTTCTCCCCCTCTTAACTACCATTCCACACACAAAGACACTGAAGATTCAATTAA
>JAQGBZ010000280.1:0-84086 GCA_034687125.1 Neelides folsomi | reverse complement strand
TGATAAATAATACCTCAACTTAAAGTTTCAATCAGACTATTAAGAAATCGATCCTTAATGCCAATACCAAAAAAATTAATTTAAAAAACAGCAGATTTGAATTTCCCCCTTCCTCATTCATTATTTTGAATCTTAAAAACTTTCAAGGAGTAAGAAGTGATACAAAAATGTTGATGAGCCGCGGATAATCCTTAATCCTAGGTTTCTATAGATTCTAGGAGTTAGGAGTAGGAGTAAGGAGTAAAAGACCATGAGCCTGGGCCCAGGTTTTTGCTTTTTGGTTAAATGATCAAGAATATAAAAATTAATTTTCTGAAATTTTTTTATTTTGAATATATTTTTTTATTAAAAACATAAGTTGAAGTATAACTTAACTCATTATTAACGATTTAATACTTTTTGTTTGTATTAAACAAAGTTAAAGTACGAAAATATACCAATTCAAAAAGCAATTAGCAAAAAGCAAAAAGGTAGTTTAAACCAAAAAGCAACGACGACCTAGCAAAAAGCTATCTTTTTGCCTACCCTGATTGTATTTCAATTAAATGAGTTTAATTAAGTATGTATTTATTAGTTAATATAATTTGAAATTTATAAACCAATTAAATCTGTAGACCCATAAAGTTCGGTTCTTAATTTTGCATAAGTGGAGTCACTCCCAAAGTACACATGGACAATGGAAACGTTTTTTTTACCTCTAATATAAAAGGTGAAAATAACATGTTTTGATTTGTATGTTAAGTGTGAGAAAAGCATATTAAAGAATTTTTATAATTACCTCAATGGCTCTTGCCTGTTTCCAATATTCCAAAAAGAATAATCCTGAAGTGGAACTGAGCTTTCTTGCAAATAATATTGCAGTTCTGTGCAAGTGGGTCGACAATGTTCGCAAAACTTTTTTATGCCTTCCGTTTTGAATTCTCCTACAACAAATAAAAATTTGGCTTCTACCTATTATATTAATCTAATAATAATTTAACCTTTAATACTCTCAGCACATTCAAATTTGGATGGACCACAAAGAGATCTATTGTTGTCACCTATATAAAAATAATAATAATAAAAATATGATAAAAATATGCAAAAATAATTATATTACATTATAAGTATTAATGTATGTATATTGATATAAAATCTTACGTGGCATGTAATATCGCACGCAATTACATTTTGCTTCAGTCCTATCAGCTGCACATTCATCAACACAGTTATTAGATGTGTAATATTTATAATATTTTAAATTTTGTTCTCCTTTAAAGTAACAACCGCGATTTTTCTAATTTCAAAAAAGAAAATCAAGTTATTTTGCATTTTTGGTATGATAGTATGATTAAAAATTACTAATGAAAATCCTGAAATATTTTCATCTGCCATAGTGAAGTCAGGCAGAACGTCTATAAAGATTTCTGAATTCGGTCGAAGTGAAATGCCAAAATCGCTAACATGTGGAACATCAATGGGAAGATGAGCTTGAAGCTTAATATTTAAAAAAAAATGGGTAAGATAATGGGTTTATGTTATTTTGACATTAGAATTAGTGACTTTGACGTAAGAATAATATATGAATACATGTTAAAAAGGATAGTTGAATTTATGTTAATGTTATTTATTTTATAATGCCAGAATTATTTATTCTTATGTCAAGTTAATTGGTATCCTAAAATAATTATCACATTTCCAGATACATTTAAAATAATAAATTTTACCCGAAATCCGATAGCATCTGAAGTTGTACAGAAATATTCATCAATTTGCGGATCAAGTAAAAAGGAAAGTCCGAATGATTTTCCAGCTCTCATTTGACGTCGTGGAAACTCAGGCTTTTTCTCACCTGTAAAGAGAAATCCGTCTTTGTCCAAATCCCATGAAAGCCATTCGGCTATTTCTTTTGGATCGTCTCTTGTATCATTCCTTTAAATTTATAATAATTTTAATACTATAGTGTGTATCTTATACAATATATTCTGATACATGCATATGTAAGATATATGTATTGGGATTACAATTTGTGTGTGTAATACATATTTACCACAAAATATTGTATATTTAAAAATTTTTAAAACATCGCTATTATTTTTTTGTTTTTCTACCTTAAAGTTTCTAATAAAGAAATAGGAACCATATTGAATGTACAACATTTTCCAAATTCAGTTTCAATAGAATGGAATAATTCGCTGCAATTTCTTATTTCATCTAAAAATATTAATTTACAACGTAAGGTAAGATGTTGATTTCATTGCAAATAAGTAATTAGGTACAAAATTAATATTTAAAGTTTTCTACTATCGTGAAATCTAATATATTTGTAAATCAATAAACCAATTATAATATAGTAAATTAAATTAACCTTGCCATAAACAATAAGGTAACATCTGGTCACATTCTTGAGATGCCTTTAAATAATAAGAATTAAAATATATTTAATTTAATTTCCAAATTGTGTCCTCATTATTTAAATAATTAATGATTATTAATTTAGTTCATAAAATCAATGTAAAAATTTCTTAAAATTAGTTTGATATGAAAATACTTGCAGTTTGCAAAAATTTAGCGACGTCCGATTGATCAGATTCAAGCGTTATATTTTCCAACCCTTTAATCGTCCCACGATTTTCAGACAGATTAAACCTAAAAAATAAATCCAATTGATTTGTCCATCTAATATAACTTTAAGTTGGGGAAACTGTTATACTTACTTAACCAATTGACCAAATTTACTATTAATTAAGCCCACCTTCGAGTAAAGCTTCCTGATGTTGAACAAACATGGTCAAGATAATACAAATTTTTCCAAGCATTAATACGGTCTGAATAGTCTTCACTTTTTACTGCATCACTGGTAAAGATGTAAGATGTAACATACATAATAAATAGTATATAGGATACATTACGTAGATCATAGAGTAGATGCAGGTACATAAATAATATAAATAACAATTTCTTTAAAAAATTAAATTAACTTACAGAAATTCATCCGCTTTGCTTTTGAGGACTTTATTCATATTACAAATGGTAATTGCTGGGAACGGAATTTGATCAATAGTTGTTTCAAAGGGCCGAAATGTTATTATTACAGGACTCTTTTTATATTTGGCCCAAACATCTCCGATTAAATATAAAGCTCCGCAAATCCCCACACCAAATGCCAAAAGCCAAAATATTCTACAAAATTTTAGAAAAATCGGGTATTAAAACAAGACAATTCTGCAATTTGTCTATTAAAAATAAATGTAAAATCTTTATGACCTTTCTGAAATATGTCTTCTTGGTTGACCAACATATTTGAGCCCATGTAAACTTGTGTCAAGACAAAACCGAAAAAATAATTTCTTTGATCGTGACATTTTTGTATTACTTTCAAGTTCAACTTCATCGTAATATTCTTCATCATCCTTAACTTCTTTTTTCCCTCTTGTAAATGCTTTCATTATGAATAAATAATCGACTGGATAATATGGAATTCTGAAATGGGTTAATTTTAAATTTACAATTTTGTTGTGTTATTTAAGAATGTTTTGAAAGACAAATGGGTCAAAATTCGATTCGTGAAACAACAAATGGGTCAAAATATATAAAAAAGTATAAACGAGTCAAAAACTTTGTTTTAGTCATTTAGTTACTTGGGTAAGTATGTGAAATTGTATTTGCGTGACCAATATTTAAGACGATTTAAAATAATAGAAAATAAGTGGAATAAAAGTCAAAGTGTTACTTAACATTATCGATAAATGACCAATTAATCAGTAAATTGTTTGATCGAAAACATAAAACATTAAACATGCTTAACCTCAAAATCCACTTTTACTTCAAATAAATGTTTTTGACTCACAGTTTTTTTAAGAATAATGAAATAAATGAAACGTTAAAAATCACAAGCCTTTAAAGATAAATATTTTTTACAAAATACCTCTAATGGTATATGCCCATGATCATGATATGAAATGAAATGAAGCATTTTGTCAATTAAACATTGGAAGAATGTTATCGTGTTCATTTCCATTTATATTTATTATGCATGTATGCAAATTACACACGAACGAAGTTTTACTCGTGTGTTATGCATATGAATATAGTAATTTTTACAAAAAGGACTTTTAATTGTAAAAGTATAATTAATAATAAAAGTAAATTAAATGTAAATATATACCAACTAATCTTAACCTATACCTGTATTGATAAAATTTAATGTGCTATGCCCTAACTTGGTATTAAATAATTATTCGCTGATATTCCAAAAGCATCATTTCATATAAAATGCATCTTTTAAAAAGTGATCCAGTGGCATTAACATTATATATACTTATGTTTTCAAATTGTGGGAAATCACAAGATACTGGTAGTATAAAAAAATTTTTTTTTTCATTAAACACTATTTAAATAATTGACTTTAAATTTATATTTATTTATTCAATTTTTTTATTAAGAAATAAAATAATAAACTTTGAAATTAAATATAAATTTTTATAATATATTTTCTTAAGATTTCATTTCTTAAGATCCATAATTAGAAGTTCCTTGGCTTGCTTCTGTGTTTGAAAGAATGGAAAAAGGATCTTTCAGGTTTTTAAGAAATGGAGTAGTTATTTCAAATTCTTCCGTCATGATACGTAATTCAAATAACAATTATTATCAATTGTAATAATAATGGTAAATATTAAATCACAATTTTATATAATGTTATGCAATGATACCGAATATTGTTGAAAAAAAATTTTGTTGGGAACTTACAAAAATTTTCGAAAATTTCAATGGAAAATATAATTGTTGTAGTCTCCTTAAAAAGCCAATCGTTAAGCTCATTGTTAGATATTGGTGAAAATTCACAACTTTTGAATGTAAGTTTGTGCAACAAACCATATTCCAATCAATACAAATCACATTATTTTTAATCAATTACTGTAAATGATACTTACCTAATATTATATTATTCACTTGGGCTTTTAGGCATATTTTACTCAATATCCTGCGAATTCAAAAAATTCGGTTCGTTTTAATTATGCAGTTATTTATCTTACATCTTGCATTGAAATTACTGCATTTGCTCAAATAGCCGATTTAGAATATTTAATTGAAGATTCTTCGGTATGATTTTTACAATAATATTAAAAAATTTTTAAATTTTCTTTTAAACATAATTGTAAATTTCATTAATTTACCAAATAGCTGTGAAAGAAAATTTTCTTGTCACGATTCGCATATTTATTTGGAACTGTCAAAAGTATGTGATGGCGTAAATGATTGTCCAAATGGTCAAGATGAAGAGATAATCTATTGCAAAATTTACCCAAATTTGGCAAAAGTAGACACTGATTGTGAATATGGCGAGAAGAATTCAGCCAATTCTGCATATATGAATCTAAATCTTTTAGATTTTTTCATTAAAGTGATTTTGGCAATATTATATTTAGCTTAAAATCCCATTCTATAATATCGGGTGGCGTCAAGATAATTGCCAATGATTTTGTTTAATATGTACTTCATAACATCATAATTTTAATATGACAAATGTTTAAAAATTTAATATTATGGTCATTTGATAAGGATTGCAGTACTTAATAATGTAGCAAATAAATATTATAATATGTGTTGATGTTCATATCTATGTAGATTATATGTACATAGATTTCAACTCATAAAATTTAATGTTGATTTTAGAGATTTATTATTTATTTGTCATTGATAATTAGTTTACACAATACTTGTAGTATATAGAGTACTTACATCTAAATAATAAAAATTTTTGGTTTTTAGAGTTTTATTGTAAATAAGCCATAAAGTTACTAACTTTAATTTTATAGCATCACGACTACATTATAATATAGTAAGTAGGTAATAAAAATCCATATAATTATATTGCAATGTTTAATTATATAAATACTATATAAAGCCATATACAAATACTTATAAATAAGTAAATGCTACTTTTTCATATATTTATTTAATTAGGTAAATTATTTCGGAGCAAGTTTTTTAATTTCTTGAATTTTATGCGGATTTTTTGCTTTAAGTAATTCAAGTTCTGTATTGGATATAAGTTCCCAATTTGAGTATTCGAATGGAGGTCTGCAGATGTTGATTACAAGTGAATAACCTTGATCCCCATAAGCTCCAAACCAAACACCCGGATTCTCATTAGCAAAATACTCAGATTTTCCAAATCCCAAGCTCTTTACTTCATATTTCACAGATTTCTTTATCCAAGGAAGTTTCAAAGGATGGCCAGAAATGAGGCGCCATTCTTCTTCTGTGTTTTTGAGTCGATGCCACGCAGACGTATCAGATGGACCAAGTAAATAAAAAATCACAGTTAATCGTGAAGAATTGGCAAATTGAGAGAAAAATCCTCCTTCGGGATGGGAATCCAATTTAAGAGCACTTCTTATCAAATCAACATTCAATGGAGTATTCATTGACCGAAAATGTTCGGTGGCGTTGACCAATTCTTCAGTTTTCTCAAATGAAATGTCATCTTTGAATTCAGTTAATATTTTTTCAATGTTTGACGCGAGTGTCGAAGATTTTGTATCGCCCATTTGTCCCTGTTGAATATCAACACAATTTGAAATTAAATCTTAAGACAAAGAGTATAATAAATAAATTCATAATGAATTAATCACAATTCACAATCTAAACAACCAAAATGGAATTAATTAAATTTTATAATGGTTACATTATTAGGATGACAAGACCAACAAGACACGGATAATTCAACAAGGAAAATTAATACAAAACTTCTTTTCATTTTGTTAAAAACAAATTTTTAATGCAATAATAGATACTTTAAACCCTTTTGCTAAATATTTAATATTTTTTGTTGTGATTACTCATCAACCAATGACAAATAAA
Organism: Neelides folsomi; assembly: GCA_034687125.1. Lineage (NCBI taxonomy): Eukaryota > Metazoa > Arthropoda > Collembola > Neelipleona > Neelidae > Neelides > Neelides folsomi. The sequence continues at coordinate 77,240 of JAQGBZ010000280.1, read as the reverse complement.
AATGATAAAAAATCTTATATATTTATACCCACTAAATATTAACCGCGATGTCACAAATGAATCTATTAGAGAGTTTGGTATGTTTGTTAACCAAGTGTTAAATATTTTCCTTTCTGTGTGGTCTTTCGGTAGTTTGGTTAATAATGATAGGAAGAGTGTCAATGACGTAAATGAAAAATGACAAATTGGAAACTTTTGACTTTCATGAAATTCGTGATTCAGAAATTTTACTTCAACTTGGGATAAGCAAATACATGTAGTTTACTGAATAAATTATAATAAGGAATGATATGATAATGTGATTGACACATTCGTTTAACTAACACCGTAAATAGAAGTATGGACTTCTTGATGATATAAAAATGATTATTTAGTATATTATAATAACTAAATACTTAGTATATTACAGATAATGCATAAACATGATGTATTAGTGTTCATGCACATTATAATGAAATTGAGATGCGAATCATTTATTGAAGGTTAAATACTCCTATGCGATATATACCAGTAATAGAATGTGATACAGGTACATATCAATAAAATGACCCTGAGAACTATCATTAGTATTAGGTTTGAGATATACTCTACTTACATACAGGTATTATATTGTATTATATACAAAGGTATCTCCACTTTGACAGTATAAATATTCATATAATACAATAATAATACATAACAATAAAATACAAAATTGTTTGATGCCTATGACGTTAGATAATATAGGGTTTATAATTAAATTTATATCTTATATGTAATATGTATAATTGTACGATTGTACCATATTATTTTGGTATAATACAGATATTTACGACTGACTGAGTAAACAATTTATCATTGTTTTTTTTATATTTTGATTAATTTAATTTAATTTAGGTATAAATGTTATACCAGTAAATACAAATACCCACATATTCTACCTATATACTTATTACGTTTACATACAAAATACATGTAAGTATAGGTATTATGTAATAATAATTTGGAAAATTAATTTGCTCTAACGATAGCAAGTTCATTCATTTGTTCATTTATTAATAGAACTAGTATCAAAACCATAATCAAGAAAGTGGCTTCTAGAATTAACTTGCATATATATTATTTATATTCATTATACAGATAGTTTATAATATTAGTGTATGTATTAAATATTAAATGATCTTTGTCCTCGTAAATAAGGAAGCTTGGATAATAATTTAAATAAAAAATGATCTGGTTGGTCATTTATCTCCTCTAATGCGATTATTAAATAAACGGTTGAAAGTTGGTATTATATTTATTCGCTTAAATTCTAAAACGCCTCATTTCATATAAAATGTTTCTTTTGAAAAGTGTTACCGTGATATTACCGTTATATATACTTATGTTTTCTAATTGTGGGAAATCACAAGATACTGGTAGTATAAAAATATTTTTTCAAAAGATTAAAATAATTCACTTGATATTTAAATTTATTTATTCAGTTTTTTAATAAGAAATAAAACAACAAGCTTGAAATTAAATATTTTCACAATATTTTCATTTCTTAAGATCCAAGATTGGACGTTCCATGGCTTGCTTCTGTGTTTGAAAGAATGGAAAATGGATCTATCAGGTTTTTAAGAAATGGAGTAATTATTTCAAAATCTTCCGTCATGATACGTAATTGATAAATAACATATTAACAAATGATAATAATCAAAAAATCGTAGTTGATTTAATTATAATGCTTTACTTCATTAATAATACAAAACTATTTTCTAAAAATAATTAGTTGGAGATTTACAAAAATTTTCAAAAATTTCGATGGAAAATATAATTATTGGAGTTTCCTTTAAAAAAACATCTTTAGATTCTTTAGAATCGTTTGATATTGATGGATATTCACAAGTGTTGAATGTAATTTTTATTTAATTTTTGCAATTTAATAATATTTTTCGTATATTAAAATTTTTTTAAAATAAAATCTCTGTTCGGTTGAATTCTGTAATAGGCATTTAACTAAAAACATTTAATTTTATTAAACTTATTTGAGATTTTAGGCTTATTTTAATCAATACCCAGCGAATTCAACAAATTCGGACCGTTTTAATTATGCAATTATTCATCTAACATCTCGCTTCCAAATTAACAAATATGCTCAAATTGGAGAAATCGGATTTTTAATTGAAGATAGTTCAGTGAAAGTTGGAGAACCGGTGAAAAACAGAATCATTCTTGGTGGGGATCCAGCTTTCACCAAACAATACGCAACGGAAGAATATTCTAGAATTGCTGGCTATTCTCGAAAATCGAATGATTTAACTGTTTTTACAGCATATAAATATGAAGTTGGTAAATGCTAAGCTAATTACATTAATCAAAATAACTATTGTTAAAAATAATTCCATGTAAGTTTATTTAATGAATGATAAAATTTAATAAATAAACAAATATTTATTAAATTTTACTATTTTTTTTAATAGCAATAGAGAAAAATATTAGTCTTACTGTTCCTGAAAAGGACAATGAATGCATCAAATACTCCAATATTATGTTTCACTATTCAACATCATATGAAAACACAAAGGAAAGATGGCTTGTTTCTGCTTACGTTAAAGCTAAACCAAATTATAAAAATTCTGCAATTATTCCGCCAGTTGATTTTGACTCAGATTTTTGCATTAATGATTTATACAATACAACATTTGTTGTTATTGGAGCTGAATCAAGATCTCAAAAATTGTTTCAAGGAGGAAAACGGTAGAATTTTTAAATATATAATAAAAAGTTATTTAATTTTCTTCCTATAATACTAATAATACAATAATACAAATACGTAGTTGTAAAAGAAAATTTTCTTGTCACGATTCGCTTCTTTGTTTGGAACTGTCAAAAGTATGTAATGGCGTAAAAGATTGTAAAAATGGCCAAGATGAAGAGGAAATCTATTGCAATATTTCTTTCCCAATTTTGTCAAAAGAAGAAACTAAATATGACCAACTAGAAGATGATTCTGGAAATTTGGATACTTATAGTTTAATTTTTATTATTAGTGGAACGATTTTGGGAATATTGTTTATAGGCTTAATGGCATTTTGGATGAATTTAAGAAATAAAGAAGTAATATTTCATTTTATTTATCTAACAATTAAAATGCAACTTTAGCCATTTAAATTAAACGTTATTAACATGTAATTTGTTGATTTAGAAAATGCTAAGAGTATTAACATCGAAAGAAATTGAAGAATTTAAAAAAGGAAAACCCATTCCAACAAACAATGAGGAAACCACTGTTCATTTTTATGAAAATATTGCATATAATGAGAGCTATGAAATTTTATCAAGTCAATTAAAAACAAGTTAGAAAATAAAAATCTTAACATTTAATTTTAATTTTCCACGGGTTTAATTTCTATTTGAATGTTTCAGGCAACCAGATTTTAGGAGAAGGAGAATATGGAATTGTTTGTAAAGGTGAATTAACGATAAATCATGCAAAATGCGAAGTTGCTGTTAAAACTGTTAAACCAAATGTTGATATTCAATATGTTCGAGCAATTCTTTCAGAAATTAAAATAATGCAATATATTGGACAACATCCAAATATTGTGGGATATTTTGGGTCAAATACAAAATCCTTAAAAAATGGTTTTTAATATGTTATTCTTTGTATTTAAATTTAAATCTCATATCATATTAATCATATATACTAAATACTAACAAACATGAGATTTTGATTCGATTATTATTTTTTGATTTTATATTATTAATAATATTTATAGGGTCAATTCAAGTTGTAGTTGAATTTTGCAAAAATGGAAGTCTCAAAGATTATTTATACAAATATCGATCATTTTATGAAAAACAGTTGGAATCAGATGAACAGACTTCATATCCAATTTTTTTTAATTGGGCTCTTCAAATTTCCAATGGAATGGCTCATCTCTCAGAAAAAAATGTATGCTAACTTTAATTGGCCTATTATTTATTATAGTAATAGTATTTACCTGGGCCTATAGTATTTACCCAAACATAATTAAATATAAAATAAACTTTTAAAATAAGATTATTCATTCTGACCTGGCCGCTCGGAATATTCTTCTAACTCATGATTGTATCGCAAAAATTTCGGATTTTGGATTATCCCGCCAACTATTCAATTACTCAAATTACATTAAAACAAATCAAGTATATGAATACGATGTTTTTATTTAAAAATATTTCATTATTCAGTTAACTTATTAAGTTTCTTTGTACAGTATGATTAATTTTAACTTTTATAATAAAAGGCTCCTCTTCCGTGGCGTTGGATGCCAATTGAAAGTTTAAATGACATGTGTTTTTCAACCAAATCTGACGTTTGGGGATTTGGTGTGACTTTATGGGAAATATTTTCATTGGCTCAAATTCCCTTTCCTGGATTAACTTGGGAAACTAATTTCGTAGATAAACTCAAGGAAGGACTCAGACTTCAAAATCCCAAATATCTACCACCATGCTTCCGGTAAATAATATTTATATAGAGATTTTGCATTAGATATCAAGACTATGTTTCTTATTTGCGGTGTAAATTGCGTAATCGTAATATGTGTAATTTGTTCATAGAAATGTTTATGACAAAATGCTCGAATGTTGGGATAATGACCCCGAATCACGACCATCATTTAAAGAACTCCAAACCTTTTTCCAATCTATTCTAGACCAGATGACTAACAAAGAAATCAATTTTAAATCAAAAACTTTTGAAATGCCAATACAGCCAAAATGCGAAAATCTATATACTAACACTAATTTCTAATAATTACTATTCCTAAAAACCTAAAATAATCAATCCCTATTCATATCTTAATATTATGCCTTATAGTATTTCTTATGCTCGTAATTATATTACATAATTATATCATAAAATAATTATTATAATCTAAAGCCAATTACTTACAATAAACTTGGGCTTGAAATTTATGTATTTAAGTAATTGCATCATTAATTTTATATTGATTTTTCAAATTATTATTTAGTTTTCTTATATTAAAATATTAAAATTAAAACTATACATGAATTAAATAGTCTTAAATATGTATGTTTACGGTTTGAGTTAAAAATAAATGTTTTTTTATAATTTTACATATTGTATTCATGAACCTATATATTATGTATAAACTTAATAATTAACGTATCAAGGTTTGTATGTGTACAATTGAATTATAATCGAACAATTCCAGTAAAAATCAAAAATAAAGTAAAGTTAAAATACCTTTTGATAAAAGTACTTCCGTTCGGCTTGTTGTTTTGTGAATGTCTCACTTTGTGCCCTTCACTTTTATAAACCTGCAGAGCAAATGCTGCGATTGACTTATTTCCAAACTTAACTTTTACGGGGTTCTTTTCTTATTCTTTCTTCATTTCATAATCTTAATATTCATCTTCTTTTTTATTTAAGCTATTTAACTTGAATACGAAATTAATTTATAATGTGACGAAGGAATCAAATGTCATTAGCCTATTTAAAACATTAGATATTTGCTCCTCCTCCCGTTCTTCCATTCCACAACTCGAATGAAAATAAAATATCTCTTCTGATGAATCCAGAATATAATTAGGTAAATTATATAATTATTCATTGAGTTCATTTTTAAATATTATTGTTCATTTTATAATTTATATCTCTAATTACTGTTATTAATTAATCAAAAAATTACAGGTCAATATAAAAAGCGCCAAAGTTTCAGCTGAGTTACCAAAAAGAAATGGCAATGGCAGAAGAAATGCCAAAATGCTACTGCTATTGTTTACTGCATCAAAAGGAGTAAGTTTCAAATTAATTTTTAATTCTCGAACTAACTGGAACTAACAAATTATCAATAATTTTTATAAAATTAATTTTTTACTTTTATTTTTAATTTTAGTGGGAAAATCGTTCCATGGATTGAAATGGGTAAACCAGAAATGGAGCTCTTTGATCATTATGCTTTTCACATCAATCGTCTTTTGATTCAATTCACTCAAGGAATCAGTGTCAAGCATTTTGCTGGTAAAATTCAATTACTATTACTAAATAATACAATATTGTTTCATTGATTTACTTTACTTTAACTTTAGACTTTAAGCTAAATAATATTTATATAATCTTGTACATTTGCATAATATCAGAAATTATACACACACAATATCTGTAATTCTATACATACATCATATACTCATTTATTATAAAATTTACTCATTATTATTTTTTATAGAGTTTTACTTCGCTCATACGAACGAGTATCTTGATGTTGAACGTATGAAGTTTGCTCGAATAGAGGATTATCTTTATCATTTGGCCATTATGCCTGTAATGCTCATCGAATTTCGAGCTGGAGAAGATTATGATCTTTGTATTTTGGTAATTCTTTATTTTTAATGTTTATAACTCTTTTCGTTTCGCCTCTGTACCTAAACAATTCTTTTTCTTTTTCAGCTTAACCAATTTAGTTCTCAAAATCCCATGAAAACATGTGAAAGAAGTGAATTTCTCTTTGGAAAGAGATTGATTTCTGTAAGATAAAATAAAATTCCTCAGCATCCAAATGCATGTAGTACTTAAAAGTATAAAGTGTTTAAGAAGTGGATGTGTAGTGTAATTGTATAGTATTCATAATGTATAGTATAGGTCATAAATTATTCTATAAATTATATGTTATTAAATTTAATTATGAGCTTGATGTAATGGAATTAAATTTTGAATTGATGTCAAATTGAAATTAAATTATTAGATTAAAAATTAATTATGAAATTAATATTTCCAGCCAATGGAGTTCCTTCGAGCCACCGGAGGTTGTTTTTTGACTTGTAACGTCAAATCTCAATCTTCACCACCGATCTCTCGCATTAGCCGAAGCGGCACTATACCCGACTGTCTCATTGAAACTCCTTCAATGCCTTATGAAGAAGCATTTCCAGAACTCTGGCCAAAAAGTAATTATTGTACTAGTTATCAAGGGGCTCGGCTTTTCTATTTCCCTCGTCATCCTCGTCCATTATATGTTTTCAACCGAATTCCCTTAGTTCAAGTTCGACCGGTGCACCAGCCGCTTTATTATTTCGATATAGTTCCTCCCCATGCTTGTCGCTTTCCGCTTCCATACGACGCAGTCAATTCCTTTCACAACTCTCGTTTTCCAGCTCATCCTTCCAACACCGTTGAACTTCCCAAACCTCCAAAAACAAAATTGGCAAAACTCTTTCATGAAAAGGTCAATTCGATAATGACCGTCGAATCGAATCCAGAATCGGAAGATGACAGTCAAGAGAGTACGCTTGAAGCGGAATCAAACCCAGAGGCCAAAATATGTTCAAATTCTTCAAAGGATCCAAATTTCATTGAGGCTCTAAAACCTCCAAAAGATCCCGATGTCAATTTTAATCCTCCAAATGTTATTCCACCACTTATGTCAATTTGTGTCAAGAACGTAGCTCTCACATCGATCTATCAAAAGTCAGGAACGATCTCACCAACACCAAACCCTCAAACAATGGATTTGACTGAAAAAACTTCCAAATATGCCCCAACAGCTGATTTCACATTTAATGGAAATAATGACAATTTCCAATCAATTCAAAAGGCTGAAGAAGAAACTACGGAAAAAACTCCTTCTCAAATTCTCAATTCAGGAAGTGAAAAACAATGGGTTCAAAAAACTCTTAATACCAAAGATGAGAATGAAACTTTCGCTGTTCAGAATGCCGAATTCGATGATAACGTTGAGGAAGAACTTCTTTTTGAACAAATTCCTCAAAATCCGTCCAATATTATCAGAAAGAACTCGTCCAGTTGGATTGATGAAGTTAAGAACGAAGACATTATTGAAAAATTCATGAAATCCTTGGATATTGAACGATCTCCAACTGAGACTTCTCCAATCTCTCCCGAGTCTTCCTCTATTGATGATGAAGATTGCAGAGATATAGAACCCCCATTTAGTTGGTTCAGTGCCAAATTGAACAAAATTGACGATATGGGGTTCATTTATTTTCCATATAAGAAAAAGGTAATAATTAATATTTGTTAATAATTATAATAATTAATCATTTGGTAATTCAATTTAACAACGAATTTTAAATTAAAGGAACACAAAGGGCGAATCTATGGATTGGATTTTTTCCACGGGACCAAAATTATTGCAAATGGAATGAAGGGAATTGGAAAGAATGTCAATTGCTATCTTACGCTCCGAAGATTCCGTCAATCCGCTCAAGAACCAATTTATGAAATTGATGGAGTCGCCTCGAAGGAAGAAGCAACAAATGAAAATGCAAACTCTTTGCTTAAATTCATTTACCAGAACGCAAGACCAGCGATGACTGCAAGTTTAATTTCAATTTTTTAATAATGATTATTTATTTTTTAGCATAAATATTAACCTTTATATTTTATGTATGGTACCTATACATATTTATAACATGAAAATTTTTATTCCTTAATTAAATTTAAAAATTTGTTGTTTGAATAAATTTTGGTTTAAATAGGATTCCAAGAGCGTTACTTTGTGCTATGCCGAATATTCAAAAGTTTTCATTCAAAACAGAATGTATTTAAATGTGATTAATCAATGGATTATGAATGTTTTTGAACGGATTTGTAAATTGAAGGGAGACAGCATTACTTACCAGAATGTTCTCTACTTGAGTATGGATGTAAAGAAAAAGAATTTCTACCGAACTTACATTCTCAATGAGGATAATGGAAACGTAAGGATATTATAATTTTCATATTTATTCTGTCTTATTTTATGTAATTGTGACCAATTACAGAGTTAATTGTTTAATTAGAACTAACACATTTAAATTAAACTAAATTGTTTTTTTTTTGTAATTGAAGGTGAGCCTTTACTTGATTGATATTGGAATTATTGTCTCCGTTCCATTGAGAGTTGTCACTCTAATTCAAATGGATCGATATCCTCAAATATTTCCTCCTGTGATGATTGAACTTGATAATCTTGTGAGTTCTATTGTTTGTACATTGTTGTTTAATTATATTGGATATAATAATCTTTAAAATGATTAACTTTACAATAATATAAATGATTTATTAAAGGCTGAGGGCGTGGAATTGTTTGGGATTAAAGAAATCTTGGATGTGGAATTTGTCAATCAAGAAATCAAAAAGATTAATCCGAAAGTGAGTTCATTTTTCAAGTTTCAATATCTTTGTAGTTTCCAGTTTATATTAAATTATATGGTAAATTGACATTAAAATTTTTAATTGTAGATGAAAATACATCGCGTTTTGAACCGTCTTCAAGCTGAGTTTTTCTTTGAGAAGAATGGTCTGCTCACTTCGCTCAACCAGATGTTTGTTGAAAACGGAAAAGCAAAATGAAAGGAATCAACAAATATAAACTTAAATTAGTTATGAATCCGATCCATTTGGTGTAATACTTGTTTAGATTTTTAGTTATAAATTAATATAAATACTACTATGTTTATAGTAAAGTCATTATAAACACTTTTGATGTATCGAAAGAAGAAAGAAGATAATATTTTTCATAGAACAAATGTGTTTATGAATAATCTAGAGTATATTGTATAATTATGTATATTATACAATACTCATTTTTGATTATATTTGCTCACTTTTCTAATCGTAATTAATGTTTATAAATTAAATCTAACAAATTTATTTTGATGTTTCTAAACGTTTCTAATTTACACATTTAAACCTGAATTGAAAGTCAACAAATAAATAAAATTGAGTCTCAAGGGTTCTCTTCCAAATTAGTATATTTATGAACTAGATAATTAGATTGTAATAATAAATATCCATTAATTAAATACTATTAATTAGATACTAAATACATAAATAGATCATAGGAATATAAATTGACAAATATTGCTATTTCTGTGTTAAAAATTTAGATTTATTAGCAATTAGAATGATATTATGGCAAAAATGAAAATGAAATATTTTTACCAAGTGCGAATGTAAAAATATAAGAAATATAAAATAAAAATATTTTTGATGAGTTTATGATTAATATTGGAATTTATATGTATTTTGAAATAACCTTGTATTATAAATTTCTTTATATGTCAATAAATTCACAAGCTATACATAATATATAATTATTTTATCTAAAACATTGCATAAAATTATGAAGAGTTTCTTAATTAAACATAAGTTGTGCTTTAGTCTTAATAAAATTATAAATAATTTAAACGTTTATTTAAATTTATTTATAATTACAATTGATTTCTTTTTCAATCCAGTCCATTCCAAATTCTATAAATTTCTTTTTGACTAAAAGGAATAATTTCAAAAATAAATCTTATTTTATCATTGGTGTTAATTAATTGAATATTGGCTCCATTTTCGATTGCTTTTTCTCTTAAAATCCCAGTGAAATACGCGTCTTCAATTTTAATAATTTTTGTCGAATTTACAAGGGAAATAAATTTATCAATAACATCTCTTGAAATAATGTAGCCCGTGTTTCCATAACAATAATACGGGAATTCATCTGGTGCAAATTGGCCCTTTGAAATGAACCATTTTGAACTTGCATTTCGAATAACTTTATTTTTTGCAGCAATGGAACAAAAAATGACATTTTCTTTTGGCAATGTCCAAGAAACTCCTAGATGTACCGAAGTCATAAAAACGTAATTGTCATCATCGATTTTTACGAACCAATGGGCTTCACTGCAGAAATCCAGAAAAAATTTGGCGGCCAATAATGTTTTAAAAACCAAATTTTCATAATTATCTTCGTAATATTTGAGAATTATGATATCTTCAAATTTGGAAATTTCGTTTTTCAGTTTTTTCTCTGACACGTCATCTTCCCAATCTTCTCCTGCTTGGCCCAATATAAACAATGTGAAAACTTGTGATTCTTCTCCCTTTTTCAATCTTCCCCATGTGTTTCGTATGCCTTGACGTCTCTCAAAATTGTAACGGTGGCTAAAAATTGCAAAAAAGAAGATGTGTTTGGCTTCGGGATTATGTTTGCAAATTGTGTCAACGTTTCCAAACTCGTAGTTTAATTTCAATTCTTCTGATTTGCTTCTATGACTTATCGTTCTTTTGTAAACTATAATTTGTTGGGTTTTGTTAAATTGAGAAATATAAATCCTTGTGAGCGTGCTTACTGCAAAGATTATCACGAAAATCTATGAGAAAAGGACTTTTATATCAACAGTAATTGTATAGTAATGTTTAATTGTAATGAATTTAAAATAATTACTCGAATTATGAAAAGAACAACTTTATTATAACGAAACATAAGAAAATGCCTTTAATTAATAATTACTTAAATTTAATACGTTCAAAAAAGTAATAGCATTTTATATTTTTAAAATATTCACACTTTTAAACATTATTTAACAATACTTTCTCCTTACTTACAATTAGTTTAATTTTATTATCAACTGTGTTACATATTTGAATATTACTTTAAATTAAATTAGGTTAGCTGCGTATTAGATAAGAAATTTAAAAACATTAAAAAGGTTAAGCAAACATGTGCGTTTTGAGCACATCTGTGTAAATTGTAAATTACTTTGTAATTTCATTATTTAAAACAATTAAGTATTTTGAATAATGAATACCTTCATATTATTTTGTATTTTTATTGAAAATTTGTAACTTATAATTAGTTTATATTTTGGAACTTAATTCATATGGCTGTTTGTAATAGTATCTTGAAATCTGCCATGCTATGAAACAGATTGCAAAAATAGTTACGCCAGCCAATTGGAGAAACATCTGTGATTTGATTTCATCCCTTCCTGTGGTTGAAAATTATTTAAAAAATAATAATTTTTCAATTTAAATCTTAATATTAAAATAAAATCTTAATTAAAGTATCAGATTAGATATTTACTCACCGGAAATCGGATCCAACAATAAGAATATCCCATAAAAGATCATAGGAAGTATTCCAAAGAAGCATAGAATAAAAACTGTAAGTAAAAAGGTTATAATGTAAATTGAATTCACAAAACAATAATTTATAACATTTAAAAAAAACTTACCCCAAAATTTAATTCTTCTTCTAATATTTTTTTGTTCAAGATCCTCAAGAAGAGGGACAGAAGAAATGTCCAAAATATCCTTCTTCATTTTTGTATGTTAAGCTAGTAAATGTACACTCCTGTACTATTTTACTTAATATGAATTTTTAATTTTTTATCATATTTTTTGTCATGGAGAATTAAGAAGAATTGAAATAGATTTAATATGAACATGCGAATTTAGTAGTTTGAGCTCCTAATTCCACTTTGTATGCAAAATAAATACAAATGTGTTACTACTCAGAATCTTAAATAAGATAATGTAAATGTAAATGGAGCATTTAGTTCATTAGTTCTTACAAATCCAAAATCTCAAGAAAGAAATAATTATAACATTTCTATGTAAGTTCGTCTGATTAATGCAGCTGAGAGACTTTGTGGAGATTCTCCTTTGCCAGAGGCTATAAACACCATTTCCACATTACGTCATCACAAAAAAGGGTTTTGAATTTTGAATTTTGTGTTTATCAACTTTTGGCTATTGTATTGTACCTAATAGGTAGTTGTTTGATAAAAAATAGCTTACTTATAATATTTTGGTTTGTTTTTTGATAACAGCTAAAAAGAAAAAAATAATAGAATAATTAACAATGACGTCAATGAATGACGTCATTTAGAATTTTAGAAATATCTACAAATTAAAGGTCGTGTAGAGTAAATGTCCTGTCCTGAAAACATCAGTTGTTTATTTCTTGCTTCACATACATTTATAATAAGGTTATTGAACTCTGATTTAATTATTGGATTTACATTGTACTTACTTTTGATGAAAAAGTTAACTTAATGTCGATGATGGATATTAATTATAGAGGATTTTAATTAATAACTTTGATGTTGTAAAAATAAATATTATAAATTAATGGAAAATGATTATTTATTCATGATATTTGAATTTATTCTTAAAAGCTGCTTATCTAGTTAAAATCAACAATGTGATCATATTATTAAGAACAAAATTCAAAACATTAAGAATCCAATTGCTATTAATTACAAAGAAATCCCCACAATGAAAAGTTATAGAATTCATTGAACGAATTATTTTTTGATTGTTCAAATTGTGACGTAAAAACTGTAATTTTTTAATTTCTGTTGTGTTTTTATTCAAATTTGATGCAAAGTATGCAAATAAAAATTCAGTTGCGAACGAGCCGAAATTTAAAGTTGGCCAAGGTAAATACTGCCAAATGTATTGGGAAGGCTTTTGATAAAAAATTGTGAAATATTTTATTGCAATGAATAAAACATAAATGTGGATAATTATTATATAAAGAATAGAAATAATCGAGGGGTAAAAGTAAACTCTATCGAAATACATTGATAAAATTTTAATTTGTCTATAAACCTTGAAAATGTTTTCATCATTTTTGAATCGCCAGGGATTTTTAATGATTTCGTTCGACCAATTTGATACAAATTTAAAGTAAATGATGCAAAATAATAAATTATGGAAAATTAAGCTGAGAGCTTGAAACCCAAAGAATAAATATGTGAAAAATCCCAAAATGTCCCAAATATCATGATGCAAATTAAAGATTTTCTTTATGAATTCAACAATGTAAATTTTGTATAAATCATTTTGAATCATAAAATAAGAAATAAACACAAAAGTTCCTGATTCATAAAGGACAAAAATTCTCATCATTTGTAAAACTTTGTTCAAAATTTCTTTTTTATTTTCTTTGTCCATTTCTGTTTTTGTTGAAAATTTTCCTATCAAAATTAAATTTAATATATTGATATTAAATCATAAGATTAATTCATATATGATATATATCATGTTATGAATAAATATGTATATGAAAATAAGAATAAATACTTTGATAAATAATTTCAAGATTAAATATCTCATTTGTAATTGAAACTCGGCTATTTAATTCAAAATAATTTGACAAACTTAGAAAAAATGTGAACAATAATGAACTGAAAATGTAAATGTTTAAGAAAAACGAAAAAAGGCGTTTGGGCCCTTGATAAAATCCATTCAAATAATCACAGAACAAATGGATTGAAATAACAAGTGTTAACAATGAAAAACAAATTACCCATAATAATTGTTTGTATTTAAATGTAAAACGCGTCGGAACTTTCAATATAAATTTATCATTTGTCCAAGTTGTATTTAACTCAAAATAAGTGAAAAGTTTGAAAGATTTGTAAAAAGAACGAATATTTTTATTTGAAAACATTGAAATTTTAAGAATGTGATGTTTACAAATTATTCAAATAATTTTATAAAATGGTAATTTCAAATTATAAAATCAATAATTATAAAAACCGAACGAGGAATTTTGTTTAACATCTAACCATGCATTGGCATAAGACTGAAAAATTAATTTTAATTTTAAAGAATCAATGACTTCTGGCATCAATAAACAAATCTATACGTAATTTATTGTCGTTTCGTTCCTTGAAAATTAAATTGTTTTTTTTTTCAAATGAATTTTTACCTTTAAGTAAGATAAAACAAAATTAAAATCTTTTATTATGGTCAACAGTTATATATAATGTTTTAAAATTAGATACAATTTGATGAAAATAAAAGACAAACTTTTTAATATTTTAATACTTTAATTACATATACGAAGTCAAATGCCAAAAGCCAATTGTTTAACATTCTTTTAATGCTAAATATCTTTACTTATAATATAATAGTAAAACTTTAAAATATGCTAAATATATTCAATATGATTTAAATGTCACTATGTTAAAAATGATGAAAAATTATTATATTTAAACTAGGTATGTATTTTGCATTTGTTTGGTTATTTGTATTTAAAATACATATTCGTGTTCTCTTTGCTTCGTTAATTATTTCCACGCCGTTTTTCGGTACTGTGTAATATAAAATTCAATATAGAATTACATAATACTTATTAATTTAATATATAAATATAGTAAATACCTATACTATACAATATACATATTATTTTCAACTTACATTTTTGTAACGTCGTCAGTAAGAGTTTCAATATCAACCAGAGATTTGTCAAATTCAGTTTTAAAGTCTTGTAAACGTGTTCTGAACCCATCCAAAAGAGTTCCATATCCGTTCAAACGCGTTCCAAATCCGTCCAAACGCCCTCCAAATCCATCAAATCGAGAACCGAAAAGGTCTAAACGCTTTTCAAAATTGTCCAAACGGCCTCCAAAATTGTCAAAGCGCCTTTCTATCGAATTCTGAAATACATTTTTGAATAAAATATAATTTAATAAGATTAATAATTAATCACATTTATTGTGACTTTAATTATAAAAATATATAGTTTAATTAATTAAAGTAAAGAATAATTTTACCCTAAAAATTCGAACTTCTTTGAGAAGATCTCTAATATTTGTATCTTTTGGGGGTTCTTCTGAAGGATTTTCAGCGTCTTCGCAGAATCCAAGTACTCTATAAAATATATAAATAAACATGAATGATATTTTCAATTTAATTCTTAAATATCAATACCATTAATATTTAAAATGAAGCAATAAGTATTGGCTAGTTATATATACATAAATATACTTTTAGTTTATGTATTATTATCAATGTAATTTATAAATAGGATATTTAATCACTTACACAAGGTATAAGAAAATACCAATTATTTTGGTTTGATGCATATTTTTATATATTCAAATTATTAATATAATATTAACCAATATTGATCAATTAAAATTGTGTGGAGCTTTATGTTTCTGATGTGAAGTGAAGACGTTAAATGAAACCAAAGATGGTTTCCTTCTTCTAGCTTCCAATATTTTCACTTCTCGAAGGTTTCCGTCTTCATTAAACAAGCCATGCACGTACGCAAACTGTGAAAACTTCTCAATTCTCCCACTGACAATTGTTAGTTCAAGTAAATGTAGTTGTAAAAGTACCTACCTATATACTTAGAAGACACTATTTCATGTGTCATACATTGATGCGACACTTGCCCTATGTACAATATGAACCTACATATATTGGACATTGGACATGGAAGAAGATGAAGATACACACAGATAAAGCTTTCCAATCTATTCTTATTGGAATAGATTTCGACATTTGATTTTAGGTCAGGGGCCAAGAAAAAAGAAATCATTAAAAGATGACTAGAATTATTTAAAATTGGTGCTAATTCGAATTAAAAGTTACAATTTACTCTCTTTATTGATTGTCCCTGTATTCTTATAAATTACACTTTATTACATATATTTTATTACATTACATGTGCTAGGTACATTACACTAGCCAAAATGCGTCTTCTAAATGCTTTTGAATACAATTTGTATATAAATACATACTTATAAAAATGTAAATAATTAGACATGGTTTGAATGATGCTGCGGGATGTTAAACGGTTCGTTATGTGTCATAAATATTATGGGATTTTGTGTGGAGACAATTGAATGTCACTTTCAATCCACCACACCTCACAACTGACAACACGTGTGGGCGTGGGAAATTAAAAAAATTGATTTATGCTTTCCTTTTCAAACAAATAACCCAAAGGCCCAAAGTATGACTAATAAAATTAAACACTATTTCACTATACATAAAATAATGTAAAAATTTAAGATATTTTATCTTGAAACAAAGTTACATTGAGAATCACAACTTAAAATACATACAATTGTGTAGGTACAATATGTATGGCAAATTCATCCTAATACTAATAACTATTATTATAGTTCTGTTGTATAGTTAATTTAAATTGAACTTATAGTTCAGTTTTGATTTAAACAAATCAATTAATCAATAGATTTTTTATTCGTTAAACACCTCAATTCGTGTTGAGAATGCAAATTTAAGTTTAGCCAATACATTTTTTCTTGATCTAAATCTGAAGGTTAACGTGAAGGAATTCAAATGCCAATATTCATCATGATTCGGTAAGGGGAGCTTAAAAGAAGCTTCCTTTGTTCCTTTAATCTCCAAATCTTTTAATCATTTACTTGCTCACTATTAGTTCGTGTCCAAACTAGAAGATTATTAAGTCGTGCGATGATAAATAATGAAAAGGGTATTTAAACCTTCCTATAACTCCAACCTTAAACTTGATCAACATTTTCTTAAAATTATCCTTAAATTGTACTATTTTTAATTTTAAGCTTTTTTTCCTCCCCAAGTTCCAAGTCATTCTTTTTCAAAAGAATATAAATAATGAATAAGGTAAAATAAACAAAAAAGTAAATAAAGCCCAGTTGGGCTCATTCAGTCTTTTTTCTCACTTCCTAGTTTTTGGTGTGATTCTCCGTAGGTCACTTCGTCTTCATTCCCTAACAATGACATTGTGGAATTGTGATGGAGATTCATTTATGGATAGATAAATGGATTTACGGGAGACTCATTGTTGACTCTTCAATGAGGAATTGTTGAGTTTGGGGATTGAACGTTGGAGAGGATTGTAAGAGGTTATTTTCTTCATACCATATGGCTCATCATTTCAAGAGTCATTGTGAGTGAACGTGAGTGTTGGGAAGTGAATCATCTCATCATCAAATTCAAATCTGTCCATCACACCACGAAAGACCTTTTTAACATCCCCCAGCCGCGACTTAACAACAACACCAGATGCCAGGGAAGAGATGGAAAGATTAACCCTTTAATTTAAAGGCTTTAAATTTAATGGTTTATTTTATATATTCCCGCTTCATAAAATAGATACTCTTTAAAATTCATTGTATCAGATAAATAAAAACTGCAAAATATATCAGTAAGATATAGTAAAATATTGTTATATACAATCTCAATGCTTTGATTCTTGTATCTGTACTTAATACTGTATGGTATATACAGAGTATATACTGATTACTTGATTACTACATATCTGTATATTTTGTATAGGTATTATATATTTGCACATATCTTTCCATCTTCCATTTAGCCAAAATCACGAACAATTTTAAAGTTCAACTTTATTGCCCGTAGTAATTCTATTATGCTGATAATAAATGCGCGAACCTTTAAATCTTCCAAGTCTTCATTCTCTTCATTGGCCAATTGTTGAATTGGAGATGAAGAGGAGTGGAGGAATCAACGGAGAGGGTCAAATGACAATCTTTGGATCTTCCCCCGTCTTTTGGCTCAATCAAATGGAATGGGAAATCATAACAGTTTTTTATTTTCAACTCGTGGTATGGAATTAGGAAACATTAATATTTATTATACTAATTATTCACCATCATTATGATTTAATGTATGCAGATGCCCTATGGTTTAAACTTGTGATGAACAGCAAATGCATTGTACATGTATTGGACATATAAAAAATATAAATAATAATATTCTTAAAGGTACTGGTATAAGACTTAATCTTTTCGTCTTTTAATTTCTGATGAAATTCTTGGCTCAGACGGCGCTTTTCCTTTTATAATCGGGAAAATGGGAGAGATGACTGTAATTTTCACACCTGTAATTTGGCAATTTATTCCTTACTGGATTAATACGCCGAGTGTTTGTGTGTCACTCTTTCTTGTATTTGTACTTTTATATCATTTTATTTAATTCCTTTAATTCGTCATTTGATTCATTTAGACTTATTGAGTAGAGAATTATAAAATTCTTCTTTTATTCTTCTCACATCAAACTTTGAATGTCTTTGCATGAATGTGTGAATTTTTAATGAGTAATTAAATAGAAAAAAGGTAATTAGAAAAGGAATGGTAGAAAGGTAATGAGAATATGGGTGGCATTTAATTTTTAAATGCCTTCAAGTTACAATTATAAGAATGAACTTCATGTGTGCAAATGGCGTTTGTTTTAATGACTGTGACTAATTAAAAATTATATTTAATAGCCGAATTATTTACTTTACTTCAATGAATCTTCATATGTGAGAAGAAAATCCCAGGAACCCACAGACCTTATTTTGATTCATTAAACGAATTTCATTTTACAGTTTTAAACAAGGGAATTATTTTGATTCACTTTTTACATGATTTTAAAGTGAATATTCATTGTTATTTTGTCTTCAGTTTTTATTTGAGCTTTTACAGAGATTCTCCACAAGATGAACATTTTTGTAAAATTGATGTAGCTGTAGTTTATTTTTTGAAGTTGTCTCAAAAAGTTTCTAAAACACTTATCGTTAGCTCAAATATGCCTATATAACATACAGAGTATATGTTGCATAATAATGGTGAAAAATATTTAAGTATTTTTGCTTTTATTCCGCCAAATCGGCATTTTTGATGAATTCAAGTGAATAAAATAAAACTTGTGTTTTTCTGTTTATTAAATAAGAATAATGGATAGAATTTTTGTTCATTTCTGAGAATGAGCTGAAAAGTTGAATGAGATTTTAATTGTCTCTTGGATTCCGTTAGGGATGAAGAGATTGGAAGTGAAGATTCAACCAACGACTCGACCCTCACGTTTCCTTAACGCCTTACGCCTTTCGCTTATCCCCGCTTTTTACACCTTAACTTCTTATCCAAAAATCTTCCTTTAATACTTACATTAAATGTTAGTTAGCGATAATACCACTGCTACATAATATACCTTCATTGTTTTCATTTACTTTTAATTGAGCTTAAGAGCTTTAAAATAAGCGACAAAATTTAAAATGTTAAATTGTGTATTGATCAATTGATAACAATTTGTCAATGTCAATACCAGTCGACTAATTCCACCAATGTGAACTCAATGTTAAATTATGTAGAATTTGAGTCATTGGTCCAAATAGAAATATTTGGGAACGAATTTAGTCAATCAAACGCGTCCATCTTTTCAATTCATAATTTACCGGAATTCTCATACAATGTAATTGAATGATATCAAGATTCATAATTCATCATGATCTGCAATCTGCAATTGATAAGACTGAAAAAGATCATATAAACAGACCTCATAAGAGTAGATTTGATATACCTTTTATACGAATAATAAGATATAATAAGTATGAAATTATCCATATGGGTTTTCAATCATCATATCCTCCTTTTTCTATGTAGTTCTTCAGAATTGGAGGTTCATCATTTGTGAATGTAAATAAGGCAGGTGACAGGGGGGAATTCTTTTAGAATGTAAATCTGAATGTGGAACTTCAATCACATCGGGAGTAAATGAGAGATTGAATGGGGAAGATCATTCGTATAATCAACTCCTCACTTCTTCTCCCATTCACCTCTTATGGGACGGATGAGGAACGTCCCGTGCACAAAGTGCAAATATAACAGATGGATTTTCCCAAGTGGAACAAACAACATCAAAAAAGACGTTCAATGGGAGTTTTAATTTCCGTGAGAATATTGAACCTTTCTATGGGAGTTCTCAAAACCTATAAACTTCCATAACTTCGACTTCATACGTCAAATGTAGGTGAAGTATTCATTACGACAAATTACGATACAACATAGAATTACTGATTCCATATAACTGCTTATTTTATTGGTTTCTAATTTGGCTTAACACTTTGCACTTTGGAATTTAGGAGTTTATTACACAATTAACTAATCCTATACAGTACTATAATATAGGTACTTATAGACTTATTGTTAGTATATTTGTACTGATACATAATAAATATAATCTAACTGCACACATTGTAAATAAAATTGTATTATGTTCTTGTGAACATTGTTAAAGGATATAAATTAGAAGGTATTATATAAAATGAAACAATGATGTTTATTTAATTAACAATAAATGTCAGGTGTAAGTTACCAATATAAAAGGTTTACAATAAGAGAATAAAACAAAGAGGGAATAGAAGATGTTTAACTGCAGGAGATTTTCTAGATGGATTTAATGGTGCAGATTGAGAATCTTTGAATCTGAGATGCAACAGACTGAAGTAAAATGCGTTTCTTAATTTTGTCCAAGTAACTGTATCCACGTGCGTGTATTTTATAAGTAAGAAGAGGAACAGACAAGTTCACACGTAACTTTTAAATACCATAATATAATAAAAGTTGGACAAACACAAACAATGCATTTGATCATTTAAATCCACATGGCTTTATTCATACACATGAGTTTGAGCAATTCGGCATTTAAGACATTGAGATGGTTTGTATGAAGTTCAATGTTAAAGTGAATGAGGTAATAAGAAATAGCGGATGTCCTCTCATTGTCCTTCTCAATCAAACCCCGGATGCTTCCTAACAATCCTAACCCAAATGTAAAACATGGGAAGGAACGGAGTGGAAAAAAGACAAAAATCCGTTTGGCCCAAATTTACAATTTTACCACAGTTTAAATTATTGCCCATTTTATTTTCTACTAACAATCAGAATTAAAATAATTATCAAAACAATCTGACATATTTATTTTGTTTTTATTTAAAAATTGTCTAATCAAATACAGATATTTATTACACAGATATATATTTGCATGTAAGATTAAGATATTCAATTTTATTATTCACGATTCAACATTCTTTAAATATTATAAATACATATTTTTCATAACAGGTACATTTGAAACATTTAGAATTTATGAGGTTTAAACATTAAGTGGTTCATTCTCCGCCTCACTGATCTCATGAGTGTAAATTAAAGGAATATTTTCAATCACTTATCCGCTCAAATGTGTTTATTAAAAAAAACTTGAACCAAATGCTGAAAACGTTGAAAGGCGAAGGAAGAAAGTAATAAATTTGAAGGAGCAAATGAAGACTTCAATACCTGACATGATGGAACTACCTTATGCCATATTTTAGATATTTCAACTCCGACTACATTAAATGATATGCATTGGACCATTTAGCTCAATAATAATTTATTCTATGTATAAGCAATAAAATGTCTGGCCGTTGTTAATGTATGTATTGTAAACTAATAAATTGGAGGGAGTGTTTGGAGGTGAAATTCCTTAAGGCCCCCCGTCGTCAACTCTTTCTCACGGAGACTTTTAATGAAGTTTTACTTAATGTAAATCAGCAAATAAGTTCTATATATTCGATACATAACCATATATAAAATTTGTATACATATTCTTATTATATACATCAACATCAACATTACAAACTCTTATTGTTAGTTTAAGCTTGTTAAATATAAAGGATAATTAACAAATTTTAAATTTCCGCCTAACATTGGCTGACCCTTAGCCCGCCATATAATTATTTAAATGATTACTATATGTTTTTTTTAAAATAATGTCATACATTTATTCCAAGTTACATAAACTTAATTTTAATAACTTACAATTAATTGATAGACAATAATATGAAATATAATTTTAAATGTTTTTAATTAATAATCTACATTAAATAGATAGAGATAAGTTTAAAAAATCAAAAATATAAAATGGTTGTAAAAGTACTACCTAGCTAGTTTGGCTATTATTATATCCGAACTCCGATTGTAAGGTTTTATAGGACCGAATGTTGGGGGTTATAGGGATGAGCGTTGTAGTGTAAAAAAGAACGAGTTTCTTGATGTATAGTAGGTGTATGTGTAAAATACGTTGTTGAGGTGGAGAGAGGTTCAGTGTTGAAGGAAGTTTCGTGGAAGGAAGATCCGTTGGTTAATTCCTCTCCCTCGACTTCCACATTACCCCAGTTGGGACTCAAAGGAAGTTGATCATCATCTCCCTTTAATCGCTTTTACACACTTTTTATCTTTCTGCCCTCGATAAGCTCATAATTAAACAAGGGCCTTATTTGGAAAAATCCCCCAATTTGTAATATGAGGAAATTGAATATCTGAGACTCTGAAGAAAAAAAGTCTGGAGGTAAAGAAAGCCGAAGGAAGCTGAAAGAGCTGAAGCTGGTGAAGTAAAAGATGAAGTTTTTATTAATGGTGACAGTGATGGATCAATTACATTTGAATAATAGGGGGAATTGAGAGGCTTAAATTTGAACAAGGAGTTAATCGAAGGAGATGAGTCGGGATTTTTGTGAAGTGATTCAACGGAACTGTTGTTGTAATTCCATAAGAAAAGTGTGATGTGAGGGATTTGGGAAATTAAGGGAAATTTGAACATAATTTGCCATGGGGTCTTTTGACGATGAAGAAATTATAGAGGAAAGGAGCGGAGATGAATCTCAGTTTTACACCCAATATGATCTCAATCCAAAAGAAAAAGAGGTAATAAAAATATTTTTATGAATATTATTTTAATTAAGATTAACTTAATGTTAGTTGCATAAAAATAATAAAAAGCATCCAATTATTACATCATTTTAAATAATACAGAAAATACAGATTAAGTAATTCAAATTTTAATCGAACAATTAGAATCTTCATTAAAAAGTTTCTTGTGAGTAAATGTATAATTTTTTCTTATTTTGGTGTCTGGCTTAATTTAAATGTGGAATAATTCCCTTTGGGTGTCTATTGTTCTATTTAAGCAATAATGAAGGAAGCGTAGGAAATTACAGCTACAACACATCCGATTTACATACTTTACATTCCTCCTTATAACCAAATGGTTTCTAAATCTATTTCCAAACTTCCCACAACTTTACATGTCCAAACGGTGAATTTTCCCCAAAACTTGTTAAACGATTTTTCTTCGGCGAGAATTGTTTCAAAGGGCGATTAGCGGAATTGGAACAATGAGCTTAAACAAATTCACATTTACAGATTACAATTTCTGTACTTCTTTATTTAAAATCACGTTATTGCTTAAAAATTTATTTGCAATGTAAATTCAATTGGGAGATTTAAAACACGTTTTTTAAATGGTGATTGAATGCCTTTTTAATAAATTTTAAATGCCTTTCCAAACTTCTCATTAAATTGGTAAATTGTAGTTAATTAAATAGGAGCGGCCTTTTGGCTTCATTTCATTTTTATTATTTATTGAAGTTTCCTTCGGATGCCGCGATAAGATTCAAGTTTTCACTAATAAATTCATTTTTCATTTGTCAAATTCCACTGTTAGATCTCAATTTGAGATAAAAAGGGAATTACTATCAATATACGTTTAGTTCATCAACTCGTATGTATTTAGTATTAGTATTTATGATGGATGTATTTAATACATAGGGAATTTGATAATAGTTTAAAAGAATTGTTGATCGGTTCATCAATGAAATAAAACTTGTATTTTATTTTACATTTCTCTTCATTAATTATAATGAAGCCTCTAATTAATCCCTTCAATCTCTCTAACAAATGAGTATGGTATACAAGATCTCATATGAAGATCGCACATTGTCTATTATTTTAATAAATACAATAAGCCTTATACATTCCATTTGAACTATCCTAATCCAATCTGTACAATCTTATATTTAATTATTGTTATATAACTTTAATAAATAACATAAGTAATTCCACCTTATATCAAATATAAAGTTCATTATTCTGTAATTCTAATTCCTTATGTATTTTTTTTACAATTTGTACCAAAATCTAATTACTTTATGGGATATTACAAACTAGTGTGATAAAAATCAAAAACCACACATTACATGAAGCTTTTTTTATCATTTTGACATCCAAATTGTGTTTCCATCAAGACTCATTAGTTTTTTTCTCTTTGAAAAGCAAGTGCAAAATTCCCATATTTCGCGAATGACTTTTAAAAATTCCTGAACGCGTTCGCGATCTTAGCGATTCTTTGTTGAGGAATTTCGGTTAGACTTAAATCATAGATCTGATATAACAACAGATATATCTCAGTGTCAGTGTAAGTGAACTCTAATAGAAAACTATAGAATGTGAATCCAATGAGTCGAAAGTTTATTTGATAGTGAATTTGGCGAGTGGGAGAATGGGGATTTGAATTTCCCACGTTGCTTTTGTATTCCGGGAGTCATTGGCTCCTGGGATTTGAACAAACCCAATATTAGAAATTCATCTTCCTTGGAACGTCATTAAAAGCTTCATTTGGAAGCGTACCATTAGCCATTCTACTATAAACCACAAATGCCCGTGTAAGCAGCACTAAACAAATCCAGAGAATTAAGAAGAATTAAAAGCGTAAGCTTCAATTCATCGGATTAGGAGTTGAATGTTGAAATACGGCGAATTGTGATTTGCAATGTTGAATCCATATGGACAGGATTTTCTTGAAGGAATTGCCGAATCCATGAGGCAAATCCGATTCATGGAACTTCCATTACAACACGAACGAGGAATAAAATAGAAAAATAAATTACATACGGATATATCCTATTTTAAATCTCCTCCGGAATCTAAACTTTTTATGCTTTTAATAAGGATGTGCTGAAATTGTACAAAAAGTATAATATATTAAGTATATTAAATTATAGGTTTATAAAATCCACAGTAGTGTAATTGAGAGGTGTAGGCGTGAAAGTATAGGGGACGGATTTGAATCCAAATGTGTTTACATTTCCTCACGAACCTCCGTGAAGAATTGGCATGACTGCGGAGGTGTAGGAAAATTCGCATGTTTCGACTTTCTTCCTCTCCTGATTTAAAGACTATCATTTCCCCTTAGTTTTAATTAAAGATCAAACGAGTTCAAGTTTCCATTTTAAAAAATCTACATGCAAAACGAGTTACGGTTCACAAAATCTTAAAATCGCACTTTTCCTCGCACCTCAATTTTTGAGGAAAAAAAGTGTGGGAAATTTCAAATATTTGTATTCAGTGGATGATTCAATGATTTCATGATTTCCAAAGTCTGAGTTCTGACTGACATTGGGCAGACTGAACAGAAAACACACCGAGTGAGTCTGAATGTGAGCATAAGGATAGAAATTTAGAAGAAGAATGTCATGGTTTAATTTAATAAAAAGTTTACAAAAGACGTAGGAAATCTTTGTATCATTCAATAGCTCGGCGATTGTTATATAAAAATTTCAAGGAAGTGAGACGCAATGGAATCTTATACATATATGTATGGAATATGTGAGGACTGAGGAGGAAATGATATATGGGAAAATGAGAACCCTTTTATATCTTTTGTCAAATGTGAATCTCGTAATTTGAGGAGTTGAAAGGGAATTTTCTTGGAACAACGTTGGACGTGATCTTGAGTCCTTTGACCTGAAACTCCCTCAATCAGAATAAGCTTTATAGATGAAGTGGAAAGTGATGCGGTGAGTATGTATAAGTATGTGGAGTGATATGGAAGAAGCACATCTTCACTTCCGTCACTTTCCAGACCCATTGGAGCGCAAAGTCTCCTGATTGTAATTTATTCAGGAAAAACAGAAAAGTGGATTGACATCCCCCAACACCCATCCCTATTTAATCCATTTACTAGATGAAAAAAAGTGGAAGTTGACTGGCAGGGTGACAACGCCAATCCAATTGAGACATTCCACAAACTCACTCAATTATTCAATTCATCCGCGCGGATCCTCTCCATTTTTATAGAAATAATTTTAAGTTTTTTCACTTTTAAACTTTGCAAGCTCATTTTACTTTTGACAAACAAATTCGCATGATTACTATCAAATTACGTGACAGATGTAAGGTAGTATATTACATTGTATATTACATAATGTATGAAATATTGTATGTTTACTTGTGACATTTGCGAATTTTCAAAGGTGTGATTCATATTTGTATTTTGGCTATATAAGGCTGTAATTTAAAAAATGAAAGTTGAAGACAGATGTCCTTAAGGAGATTCGCAAATGACAAAGTGACAATTGAATCCAATATGCGTCTCGGGTTTATTAAGATGGTCAAAGTCCTCGGAATGTTGAGGACGCTCTGATTGTCCACATTGTTTCTCAATTCCTTCTCCTTTCTTCTTACTAAGACTGATGAGGAGAAAAAATAGAATGATCCATCAACATCAGAAATTTAATTCAAATCTCTTAATCAATTCAATTCCCAATTTATTCTTTAATTCACCTTTAATTTCATTTATTGCTAACAACATAACAACCTATACTTTTTCTGTAGTTATTATAATTTACAATACTCAACACAAGAACCTCTTGTAATAAAATTCAAAACAATGGAATTCAAATTTATATGACTTAATATCATATTATCATGCATTACCATATATCTGTATCTGTGACTGTGCATTAGTAGCAAAGTAGCAATCATATTACAAAGTATAAAATATGGAGCAATAGAGGTATTTTAAATCCACTGTTATAAAAATAAAAAATTCGTTTCAATCAAGTATGGTTTCTCCTATGTAAAATCTTCACTTTTTTTCTAATAAAAGTGAAGCGTGAAAAAGGGAAGTTGTGAAGTTTAAGAAGAGGAATAAATGGGCTTGTGGTTCAGTTGGTGAAGTTCTTTTATCAAATCCATTTAGCGAACATCCTTCAAATGAATAAATGTGTTTTTAAAACCATCAAAGCCCTCCGTCCCCTTCAATTGCCCCAACGGAGGAGCCCAAATGGAAAAACCAAACTTCAAACTAAACCAAATATCCACACACGTCAAAATGGCTCAAAGGGATCTTGTAGAAAAATTCCTTTCAAAAGTTCATTTCATTTAGTACATAACATTTCATTACCTACAAAGTCCGTTTATAATTTTATATAAAACTCATATAACACGTTTCATATCCAAACGGTCACGAGTAATTCATTATTTCACAGAATAATCCTCCTTTGATAAAAAAACACAAAACAGTTTCCGTTTTCATTCTTTGCTCCTTCCCCAACTTAAACCTTTAAAAGACGCTGTGTACATAGGAATTTATTACAGTAGGTTTAAAGTTGAAGACAATCAGCCCGGTTTTCTATTCAAACATTTAGCTTCATCATCCCACTCGGTCAATTGAATAAAAATTGCTGGATTATTCCTTCAATTTGACCGAATTGCAAATATCTCAATTTGATCATTATCGTCACTTAAACTTCACATTCATTTCAACCTTCCAATTGAAGGAACGAAACGGTTGAAAATGAACGCTAATAAAAATCCCTGTAATTGAAACGAGCGGGAGTTTTGAAAGCGGAAACGGTGTATTAAATTGAGCTCAATTGTGCGTTGTTCATTTGGGCAAGTGAAACTCGGGGTCTTTCATTACGCATCATTATTCCTTCACTTACACGCTTACACCTTGTAGATGTCTTTATTAACATCTCTCTCGAAGAGAACGTTGAAGCGTGAAAGACATTGGAATTGGAAGCATTAAAGAGATAGGAAATTAAAAGCCGGGGATTAGAAGAATTACAACGTTAGAAATAGAGGATTTGTTTACTTTTACACCAACGGTGTTTCAATTTCCATTCCGCTCCAATCACCCTCCAATTGGCAATTGCCATATGAGGTAAATTAGCAGCGGGAAATTTAAAAAAATTCTCTTGACCTTTAATGAATCTTAATAAATGAAGGAGGCGTTAAAGACCTTGAGATCTCGTCAAAAGAACAGTTTTCCCCTTCTTCCCCACTTTTCTCTGTTTCACTCATAAGGAGAAAAAAAACTAACGAGAGATGCTTTAATGTTCTACAAGACGAGTTCCTTCGGATTTAACTCATTTATCAAAATCCTTTTAAATTATATTCATTGAACCTTTTTATATTTATTTGCTTTTTGGAAATCTCGGTCCAAAATCTCTGTTTTTAAATTTAAATTGTAATTTTTTGATAAATTAATGCTAAATTAGAATTTAGTATTACTTGTAATTAAATTCTGAATATATTTAAATCATTCGATTATTTAACTATAATAGAATTATAATATAAAATTTAGCTATAATAATAAAATTTTAAGTTTGGATTTGAATTCATGAATTAAAATTTCAAATTTTTGTTATTTGAATGGTGTAAAGTTGAGGTTGTTGGTCAAGTAGAGGTCGAGGGTTTTTTGGTTGCGAACGGGGCAAGTCGTGTGGTTTGGTGTAAATGGCCATCATATTTCATATGATTAACAAAACATGTGTGGAACTTTGGTTGTACAACTACGCGAGTTGTTCGCCGGTCATGTCAGACATCTTCAAGTGGTCTTCATTCATTTCTAATAACCGACGGAGATTCCGAAGCTGTCAAATGGGCCAAAACCGCACGATGACTCTTCGAACTCCTAATGATTGATTCAACCGCAACTTCCTCCTCACTTTAATTCACAACAAAAGGATTGAATTACCTATACTGCCCAAACAATTACCTTTATCTTCAACCGGGAAATTTCAAAAACGATTAAACTCATCTTCTCCCTATCTTCTCCCAATGAACCCTCACTTCTCTCCGAATTGACTCATTTGTCTGATCTTAATCGCTTTCTTCACTCTTCTCATCCCCTCCATTCTAATATCAGTTATCTCTGGTTAACTTTTTCAAAAATGGACCATCTTAACTTCACCTTTAGATTATCTCCCCAAACATCTTCACATTGACCTTAACTCCTTAACCTTTAATGACATTGTAAATTTCCCGCTCACGTCCGTTATATGTACAAGTATCTATGTATTTTGTAATCCCAATTTACAATGCTTTCCCGCTCAACATTATTTCTGTACTAAATACATACCTAATGGTTTCCTCGGACATTTGTTCCTTAGACAGGGTCAGTTCGCTATTCATTGTTAATTGTTATAGTTATACAAGATGGATTGATTCTTTAAGGACAGGAATGATTGTTATAAATGAGAGGTCGAGAGTTAGGAAATGTGAGAGTGTCCTAGGAAGGTTTGATTGTATTGGAGAGGGCAGCGGCCTGCGAAATGATATCTCATTCACTCCATTCATCCCCTTCATCTGCTGGAGCAGAGAATGGGCAAGACATTTCCATTCTCCGTTTAGTCCCTTTATTCCCCCGTCATCTTCCTCCACTTCCTCATCCTTCTATGAAAAATCCCTCTCACTCACCAACGCACCACTTAAGGATCATATTCATTACAACCACAATGCACTTTGGGCCATTGAGACTCTTCTTAAACGGCTCAGCAAATTTTATTGTTATCTTAATAGCCCAATAGCCAAATCGCATTACGAGAAAAAAATTGAATGAAAGGGCATATACAATATGTATTAAACGTATATCGTTATGTGCTTAATAATTATTTGATAAAAATCATTAAATTGCGTTGAACTTTATTAACAAAATTCTTCAGGAAATATAAATAATTTTATTGAGGAATTGATTATTAATTTATGCCAATGCTTTCATCATATTCATGACTGGATTATAAATAAGTTGATCGGAATTGACTCCATTGAGAAAATCAATGTGATTAAAATTTTCATCAGTAACTTTGTAAGATTTAACGTTTGGCAAAAGAGCCTCGAGTCTTTTCACATCCTAAAATTCAATTCAATAATTCAACACTTTTTTATCAATTTTTATCAAATTTAAATTTTATATCGAATACCTTTGGATTAGCCATGTAGTCGTTTTCCGCCCAAACGAGAATTACTTTAGCTTTGACAGCGGATAAATCATAGTCGGGCGGAGTTGAAGTTCCGTAGATTTCCAAGTTCTGTTTTCTCCCATGGTTGTAGCGGCAGAATCGCCGCTCATTGTACGTTTGGAGGAAGTGTATGAAAGTTCGCGTGGAGGTGATGTCGGGATAATGTCCCAAAAGTACTGGAAACCATGTCTGAGAAAATAACATTTAATTTATAGTTCATTCCAATAAGCAGTGTCTGAGTTTTAAAATTCGCAGAAAAATTTGCATAAGGTAACAATGTAAATTTTTCTGAGAATTTTAAAACTCAGACACTTTGCTTATTGGAATGAACTATAATAAGTCACGTACATGTGGAAGCTCAAAAAACTCAATATTGATTTACCTATTATAAATTATTAAATATTAAGTATTTACTTTGTTAACTTGATGTGGATCAAATCCTGCTAAGGAAAACATAAGACCTTCACAAGCAGCATTGATAAAAAATTTAGGATTGCAAATGTCCACTCCAAGGGTTCTTATGAGTTCCAAAACCCTTTCTGGAACAAACTTCTGATGTCCAAAAGTTGACAATGCGATCTAAAATTTAAAATTGGTTTTTACTGCTATAAAAACAAATTTAACACTAATAATGATTTCATTATTTCATTCCTTTTGAATAAAGTATTTACAAGCATAATTTTAAATTTTTCTCACATTTTCATTTTGAGCGAATATTGCCACCTTCATAAATGGAGATTGGATATACTCTGCGAATAAATATTAAAATTAAAATCGAAATGAGATTGAAATATTAAATATTTAAAATATTTAAGTGAAAACACGCACCAATGAACGCAACAGGAGCAAGTGCGAAAGCAGAAATAATTTTCTCTTCGAATTTTGGTACGGAAGAGGCTGCAATGTAAAATGCCGTGTTTCCCATTGAATGTCCAATGTAAAATAATTTGTCATGACCCGTC
The DNA here is from genome assembly GCA_034687125.1 of Neelides folsomi. NCBI lineage: Eukaryota > Metazoa > Arthropoda > Collembola > Neelipleona > Neelidae > Neelides > Neelides folsomi. The sequence goes on along the minus strand of JAQGBZ010000280.1, from coordinate 46,102 downwards.
ACCTTCAAGATGTAATTTACCATTGCAGGAACGTCAAACAAACCCATTTGCTCGTATCTGTCCAATTAGATCCCAATTGTCATTTTGTCATCCTCTTGTTAGAATTACAATTAACTCAACTTTGCATGTCATTAAATCATTCCTTAATTGACTTACGTGAAGTCCCAAAATATATTTTGTTCCGGTGAATACTCGACGTGTCGCATTGAATAAATATTCCCGCGAAAATTTCCCAGCCAAACGTCATATCCTGCATCAGCCAATCTATAAGCTAAAACAAAAGAAGTAAAAATGAATATAAAATGGATTTAAATAATTTAATAATTTAATATAAATTAAAGCTAATTTTACGTAGGGCTTTATCTGGAGAATTCATAATCCAACCAGCAGAGGAACACACAAAACCATGTTGTAAATAAACGGGAATTTTCTTCTTTGAACATTGCTCAATTCCCCCGCAATTCTTATGCGAAAAGGGTATTCTGTGCATTGTTAAGATATAGCCGTCGTCTGTCGTTATTTCATGTATTTCCGATGGATATCCATATTTGTGAATTAATTCAACCTTAACACATTAAACAATAATTTAATTTAAAACCATTCTAAACAATGTAATATTAAGACTATTAAATAAGATTTAAATATAATCAATTATTCACCGTATTCAAATGCACGTCTTCGTTTTCTGTACGAATGGGATTTGAATCTTTTGAAATTGGCGGAACGTAAAACATCCCATTTGCATAAAATGCAAAAGTTAAGATGGACAAATGTCTTAAAAGATGTTTCATAGCTTTTGTAACGACTTCCTTTGTGAAGCTTGGATTCTTGAAATTGTATTGTTATAGCAGAGTCAACAGGTGGTTTTGTCACAGCGTCAATTTACTTTATGGGGTCGTAAAAGAGAAACAAAGTTTTGTAGGTTGGAAATAAATATTTTATTTTTAATTTTACAACTGTGGTCGAAGGGCCCTTCACCCTCGGGCTCATTTAACCGCGGAACATATCAAATATGTCGATCATAAAAGAAGAACAAATATATTTATAAGACTTATAACAAAGTATATTAAATATTAACTCTATATTTTTAATGCTTGCAGGAGGACGAGCCTTATTTTTTGTCTACGGCCGTCAACGTCAGATGTGGGAAATGGAAAAAGGACGAAGAATCCCTCAAACCCACAAATTCCCAGCGGGGCCCTCCATCAAAATATACTCGAATACGAAGGGTCCTCACAAAATCTTTTCAGGTAAGAAAACCTTATGATTTGCAATATATTTAGCATACTTACATTTAGATATTTTAGAATATTTTTAAAAGTCCCGCCATTTAAAATTCATCTAGAAATTGCTTGTAACTGTAAAGTAATCATGTAATCTTATTAATCGTGTTGCTTTTGAGTGCGAATTATAAAAACTTGCTGATTTCCTGCACTGTAACTGAAATAATAAAGAATCATTTATGTAATGATAATAACAATGTTACATAATTCACATTTTTCCCACACTCATCATCTCTTTGTCTTTGTCGACTGGTGAGAGTTTGAGAGATGGAAAATGGAGTTGTTTTGCCCAGAAAAGATTTTAATGGCAAATATGAAATTCCCTGTTTTTGTTTTCATTTTCTCCACTCATCAAATGATTCACACGATTTTCATCTCGCTAGTTGTAATCATTTTCTTCACTTTCCTCTCACGAAGAAGAAAAGAAGAGAATGGAAATGGAAAATGGAAATGTCACTCTCTCCAAGTCCCGTTCCATTTTAATTTCCACTTCATTAATTCTTTATTTATCGCAAGTTAATTTAAATTCTCTTCTTTTCCCGCTACTTTCAATTTTCATTAATAACCCATCTCAATTAAAAATACAACAAAATGAACCTATTAAAATCTACAGATAAAGCACATTCCTTTGATCATCCTTTAAACCCACACAAAATCCAATCTGAACTTAAAACTAAAATAGTTAAAAATTTTAAGGCCAATGTAATTAGTTAAATAGATTTTTAAAGTTAATTTTTAAGGTCAATTTTTAATTCTTGTCCTATATGTTTAGGTCACGAGTGTTTTAATCTGCCTCGTGTGCATGTACACTCTAGTCGACAACGTCGTTTCCCTCATGAGCACCAAGAAGAATTCCACTGCAGACATCCGTGAGCTCATCATAAACAATTGGATGGTTGGTAAAGGGATGGAAAAGGAAGCTTCGGCCTTTTCCCCGTCGCTACTCAACCTCCCCGACTTTTACTTCATCCTCAACAATGTGTCCATTTGTGGGGACGAGAAGGAAAAGGGGAAGGATATTTATTTCCTGGTTCTCGTCCACTCAGCTCCGGATCATTTCGAAGAGCGCCAGGCCATTCGGTCCACGTGGGGATCGGTGAAGTCAATTATGAAGTCGGCCATTCGATTGGTTTTCCTCATTGGAAAAGACTCGGATGGGAAACATTTCCATATGGAGGAAAATGCCGTGGAGAGATCTGTGGCACGAGAATCTCACATCTTTGGAGATATTGTAATTTCATTTTTAATTAATTAATTATATTCATTTTATTTAAGATTTTAATATTTTAGCTAGAAAATTTTAAGGAATTCAAATTTTAAAATATATTTAAAATAATATTAATGTATATTTCAGGTGAGCGGGAATTTTCTCGACACATACAGAAACCTGACGTAAGTTTTAAAATGAACTCTCCTTTGCTTTATGTTCATGTATGTTGCAATAAAGATGGAATAATTATGGGTTTGGGGTTTAACTTGCTTATTAAATTGTTTAGGTACAAACATATGATGGGTTACAAATGGGTGATCAATTTTTGTCCCCACGCCACATTTGTTCTCAAAACAGACGACGATGCGTTCATCGACATCTTCCAGCTTTTCGACCTCACATCCCGGTCCTATGGCTTCTCGCCCGAAAACACTCTCCTCTGCAACGTGTTCCCAGAAGGCTTAGCTCCCATCAGAGGAAATTCCCAAGCTGTTATCAAAGACGGCTCTGTCAAATGGGCAGTGACGAGGAAGGAATACGAGTTCGACGTTTATCCTAAATACTGCGGTGGATTGGCATATCTCATAACCCCCGACCTCATCAAATCCTTCTTTGCTTTATCAGAATCCGTAAGGTTCTTTTGGATCGATGATGTTTTTGTCACTGGAATCTTGAGGGAATTGGCACAGAAAGAACCCTTTTACCTCAATCTGAGATATTCCTATGATCCAATTGAGTATCGGAAATGGTTGGAGGAAAGAAAGAAAATTAATAAAATCCCTACAATGATTTTACATGTTGAAAGAGGAGACAATTTCTCAGAGGAAATGAATCGCTTATGGAGGAAAACTATGAGGGTTTGGTCCTGAGATTCATTAAATTATAAAATTCCATTTAACACAGATTCGTTCATTTTTTTTTATTAAATGAAGATTCGGGAAATATAAATTGAAAGATATGAGGGGTTTGACAATAATTGTATGTTACATTTATATTTACATGAGAAAAGAGCTTTGTTTTATTACGTGTACTAATAAATACTTTTAGCATTAGCTATAAATATTTAATTTCTAGTCTTTATTAAGTATTAATTTACTAATATACATAAGTAAAGTAAAATGTAAAATAAGTGATTGAAAATATAATTTAAAGTTAATTAATGTTAATGTTTAATAAATTGATAATTTCATTATTAGTTAAATTTTAAAGTTGTTAAAAATTATAATTTGCGAAATTTTGAAAAATTAAATTCTTATTGACTAACTTAAGATGGTATTGTTGGTTGAACTTGAATGTTTGTAAATAACCTTGTATAGACATGAAGTTAAAAGCAATGTGCCAAAATATTTGCATTGTTCTAAGAACGAGAATAAAAGTAACGTTTTGATTTTCAACTTTCCTTTCACACGTTTATTGCCTTCTCCTTCCCGTTGTCCACATGTAGTAGAGACGTAAAGATAGGGATCGGAAGAAGAGGAATTCTCCTATTATTTCCATGCATGAAATGCGGATTCACCTGTTGCTCTCTTCCTCACTCTTTTACGTCTTCCACACATTCACAGTTCAATTTCATTGATCTTGGATAAAAGTGAGGTTTGGAATGGAGTACAGTTCTTCAACAGAAGAGATTCATTAGACGCTCCGTTGGAAATCAAGATAACATTTAATTGAATAATTAAATAAATCCTTTATTTATCGATAAATTCACTTGAGATGAACCGAACAAAATCACATACGTAGTTTGCATACAAACTTCCTGTTTGTTTTGTACAGATTCCTTGTGCATTTTTTTATAAATTCGTATATTTACATTCTCCTCTTCGAGTTTATAATCTTTATCTATACCTGTGCAAGTTAATACACATATATTACATGATCTATGTCGTATATCTCGTCAATTTGATTTTACCTGAAGTTTCCTTAATGAACTAAAACATTATCAAATGATCAAATAGTAAAATATCAATTGGAAAAGAACTGCTGACTCAATCTTACTCAAATGTTTAAGATGCCCATTGGGGTAAGTTGAAACGGAAGAGTTTGAGTGAATCGGCCGGTGAACCGCATTGAGCTCCATTCAACAAAAACTTTATCCTTCTTTCATTCCGCAACTTCCGAATTCAATTGACAATTTTTATTCCTTTTTTCTCATACAATGTAAAGTTGCCGATGTCTAAAATTCATAGAATCACCCGCATTACATCATACTGTATGATTCATACATCATCATACATCATCATATTTAAGCCATATATCGAGAAATTCCTATTGGTTTAAACCGTAATATTTCTTATACAAAAATTCTCGGTTTATTCAACTTAATGTATCCATCCTGTGCTTCTGTGTATTCCCATCTTATATTACATTTAATAAGATGGGTTGGTAGTTATATGAAGATATGCAGTATGTGAGTATTTGTATATGATGGTAATAAAGATAAAAGAGTGATTGGAAATAAAGCTCATTTCACTTCACATCACGAAATTCTCTTCAACTTTCCTTCTTCGAGACGTTTTAATCCTCTGGACTGGAAGTTAAAGGAACGGTGAGCTTCGTCCAAATCTCCCTCTTAATGAATTCTCATTATTGAAGGGAAAAGTACAGTTGGACAACAATAAAGAAGAAGCTGGTCGGAAGAAATGAACAAAAAAGGAATTTAATATCTTTCACAAACCTCCCAAATCTCCTCTTTCATTTCCAATACACAATTTTCATATATTTCATTCCGCTCTGCCTAATGCGTTTTTTGTCCTTCTGAGAGCCATTTGAAAGTTCCAAACATTGTGTTGGACTTTCGAACGTTCGTCCGGGATGTTGAGGTGGATTAAGCGACTTTGACATCTAATTGAGTATCTGGCTTTAAAACAGGCAGATTTGAATAAAAAACCAAATCATTCCCGCTATTCGCGGAGAAGGTGAAACCGACCTTGCAAGGCTTCGGTCGCCTTGTGAATCTCCAACGGACCAACGGGATTTCAAATGTCTCTTCAGCTCCAATCACGACTTACACACACGAAATCCACAATTACTAGCATTTCTTTTCACATTGCATACATTCTTATAAAATCTTATATGTTAACCTTAGCTATACACTTGTGCATTTTTCTTGTATGTACTCGTTTGATACTTATTGTTAGACATTTGATATATTTTTATATACGATAATTATGTACAGCCAATATATGAAATACAAATACCATACAGGTATAGTCAATGAGAGAATCTTTAATTTATTGGAGATTCAATGCTTGCATTTTTCACTTTTATTATGCAAAACAAAGGATTTGATTGAGGGTTGTTTTAATGAGATTTCTTTGTATTTTTATAGGGCGAAAGTGATGTAGAGACCATTGAACGGATTAGGAATAATATGCATTTATCTGTAATACATTACAAGATGGGATTTACAATGTATTAAATAATATACAGGTATACAGAATATGTACATATACATATATGGTAAGTATTATATTGGAAATATATTTTGTATGGTTGAAGATGTGTTGGATCCATGAGGTTGTTGAGTTAATGAGTAATATGTTTGGAGGTGGTAGGTGAAACCGCAAGGTTCTCATTCAACTCAGGAAGAATACGAGGTTTAAATGGACCAACTCCGTTTTCATTCCTTCCACCTCGCTTAATTTCCTTGACGAGGAAATTCACCACACGAACCAACGTCGGATGAAATCCGTACACATGTGAGGATGGGAGGAAATTTCATTTCAACTTGAGGAAAACACGACCAAGCCGCAGAATGAGATTTTCCAAGAAACTTCATGTTACAATCTTACAATTGATGCAACAATTCATCCACTCATTATCTATTCCTTGAAATTATCAAATTACATTCAAATTTCGAATTCACGCCTAACCAAACTATCCAAACCCCCCGCCAACTATTCTTTTATCAAAAATTTGTTAATAAAAAGACAATGTTGACTAATGTCTAATCGTATTAAGGAAAATGTAAAAAAAACTTCCATAATATAAGCTTAATTCATTATGTATGGTATTTTAGCATTTGCAGATTTCGGAATAATAGTCCAAATTATACCTATCTTTATCCACTAACTAAGAGTAATAAGAAGAATAGATAATGTAGAGTAATGTTTATAAAAAATCTATTATTTGTGTTTCTAGTGCTCTTCTTATTTTTCCCACAATAGAATTTGATCAATAGTTTAGTAAATAAAGCGGATTTTTGAGAAATGCGAAACGTGATATTTTAGAACTACTTAAATAATCTCTTCTATAGTATAACTAGGTATGTGTAATAAATATTATGGTTATATAATATATCTTTGTATTATCAAAGGTGTAGGGTTTTGAAGCGGGAAAAGGTGGGTTAATTACAGCGTGACCAGATCTAATGTTTCGAGGAACGTTATGATTTGGGGAAGTCTGACCAACGTGGATATGAAAAGACCTCGTGGTGAAGGGCCCAATCAACACCGCCATTCACCCTCATTTGCCCCCAAACACCTTCACCAGTTAAAAAGATTCCTCCGTTCTGTCCAAACGGTCCGCTTCCCCAAACACATGGAGAAATTAAACAAATCCCAGAATTGATATTTTCAGCAAATTTCTTCACCGCCCCTGCGAGGAATTCTCCCTTCAGGTCACCGTAACTCTCCTTCTTACTGTAAACTCATTTATTTATTTATTGAGGCTAGCGGTACACAGCCCGCATCCTACACAACTTTAAATTTATAGGGAAAACTAATTAACAAAGCCTTGGTCGCCCCTTTTAGAACCCACTCGTTTCCATATGCCCAGATCACGAAACTCTCTCCCAATTTTAATGCCAAATTCCCATATCTTGTTCCTTTACAAACTCCAAATTGATAATTTATGATATTATATGGGAAGATGCGTAGGTTGGATGTTTCAATACCTTTTAGTTTAATTTTTACATATTCATTGGCGAACATGGGAAGTGCATTGGTTTGAGACTTTGAGAGTGTTTGAATGGAGTGGGCAGGAGTTTTTTGAATAATAAGAGTATTGTTCTCTACAGCCCTTATAAGCATGGAAGTAATGAGGGAGGAATTCAAATGATCTTCCGCAGAACCCCAGAAGTTTGAGAAACATTTTGAATTGTTGAGAGGGCTAACACCTACGACCTCATAGAGCTAAAGAATTATTTCCATGACCTGCCCGTCCCACACAACTATCATAATTCCTCATACATGCTAATTTGGATTTTACTATTGAATTTATAATTCATTATTTATGGCCGTCACATTTACTCATTTTACGCCTCTACAAAAACAATTTATACGTACATTGTGAAGTAGTTACACATACTATGAACATATACTGATATGTATTTTATCTCATTGTCAGTCATATATCAGTATAAACAGATGCAGGTATGTAATATATGTAATTTCCATGTATATTATTTAAATTTTTAAAGTAAATGTATGTAATAATGTAATAAGATATATGTTGTAGATATAAAAATAAATATATTATTGTGAGCAATGTGAGCATACAATTATACTATACTTGTAAGTTTAGATTTATATCATAAGGATATTTAGTAAAGCTTGCCAAAGATTGTAATTTGTAAACATGTAAAGCTGAGGTAAAAACTTAGAGATAAGAAATGGTTTTTTAGTTATTGTGGAAATATTAGCAATTAAGATTTAATTCATCGTCGTAATTCAATTAGCTTTTCCTTCGTGATGAAAATGTGTGGCTGGAATGGAGAAATGAATTATTGTTCACCAACCCATTTGGGTTCGCCCTCTTCCAACGATCAAGCAATCATTAATTACTCATAGAGTCAAAGTTACCTTTATGCTGCCTTGCTTTTCAACCTCAACGTTAACCATAAGCTAAAAGTTTAATGAATTCTTGCATTGTAAAATTTGCATCGTTTAATATTGATATTTATATTATTTAGAATAAATTGTAATTAAATAAATTTTAGCATAATTATTTGCTCTGGTTGTATGTATTTATTGATCAATATTTTTAAGTTTTTGAGCTATTAGCATAGATTTTCAAATAATTTAGATAAATTTAACATATTACATAATATGAAGTATTTTATATAATCAATAAAATAATACATTTTGTAATTTAAAATAACTTATCGTAGCGTATTTACTACATTTTTAACTCTTCTGATATTGTTGCTTAGGTTGGGAAGCAATGGTGAGCAACTTAGTTCTCGTTTACGAACGCTTACAACAATAAGTTGGGCAAGAAGTTGGTGCATTAGGTGAACAAAATTGAGTGCTCTTTCCAATACAATTATATGGACAACTCAAGCAACTATTTGGACAACTTGGAGCAGGTGGCGTTTTTCCACAGTCACCAGTCGTTTGAAAATTGCACACGTACTAAAAAGGAAATGTAAAATTAAAAACCAATCAGAAATTATAATTTATGAATTAAATAATAGAAATAATATCGAGTTAAAAAGCCAAGAAATGTAAAATAATTAGCAAGTCTTTTAACCTGAGAAGAAACAACAACAAAAACTGTAGCAAACAATACCAACAAAGAAACTTTAAGAACCATTTTGAAGTTTTTCCGATTTTTGGAAAGTTAAGTTTATTTATCTAAAGGAAATTTGTGATCCTCGTTGATCGCAGTTTCTTTTATAGGTCTCGTTTAATCATTCATCCAATAAATTAATTAAAGTATCAAAGTGCGATTTTCTGGATTTAAAGCGTAATTTAAAAATTATAATCAGGTAATTACAGGTATGTTCAATGTAAAATAAGATGTGAAGCACTTTTGTATATTTAGATTGCGCCAGATATTATATTCATGAATAATTCAATAAAATAAATTGCAGTGTCAATTTGCACAATGATGACAGGTTTTTTCCTTACCTTGAAAATTGGAAAAGTACTGGAAATAAAGGATTGGGATTCAAATTGGATTACAATTCTTACTATATTATTTATTCATCTTTCTAGAAAGATGAAATGAAAGATGAAAATATTTCCTAGAAAGATGAATAAATAATTTAGTTATATTTATATATCATAATGAATAATTGAATAATCACTGTTATATTTATATAAATTTAAAAGTCCATTTCCACATTCCACTTGCTAGGGGCGTGAAAAATTAATTAATTATATTTATAATAAAGAATATGGTTATAATATTTACATATAATATAAAATGCTAAATAGCTTATTTAGTATGTGAGTTTATAACATTTTAATTTTACTTTTAAATGAGTGACTATAAATTCATAATTTACAAATATTCCCAAGATTAAAATTTGACATTGACAATCATAATTTTATAATAAGCAGGACAATAATATGAATATTTATAGATCGATTCATAGAGTAGGTAAATCCATTTATTTTGGCTAGGATTCGGAAAGCAAGCACACCATGGTTCATCATGCAAAAACCATGGTTTTTCATGGTGCACCATGAAAAATTCACCCTCACCATAGTGAGTTTAATGTTAATATTCCTATCCCTAGTTTTTCAATTTAGTCTTTCACTATGGTGAACAAAACCTCAACATGGTGAACCATGTCCATGGTGAAGCTCACCATGGTGCACCAGCTCACCATGCACCTCACCATTTTTCACGATGCTCACCATGGTGAGCCCAAAATTTCAAAAATCAGTCTCACACTCAATGAAATGTCTTAATTTACCCTAAATGTATTCAATTCACACATTTCGTATGAAAATCACCTTAAAATTGAATTTCTTTCACTTTTTGAAGTTTTGACTTACAACTAACCTTATAAAAATCCCAGTTTAGTTGAATTCGATTCGAAAACCATTCACAGCGCACAGCGAGGAAAATGAAATGCAGGCTCAAACCGGAAAGTTTTGCCTTTCTCTTATGCCGCCAGGGAGTATGTACGGTAGTGCCAAATGTATATCCCGTTTTCCTAATCCGCCTATTCCATTTTGCTAAACAGAAAAAGTTTGGAATATTATAACTAGTATATGTAATATTAATGTTGGTTTATATTGTATGATATGTATACATTATGTATATATGTACAGTACACATAATAAATATCTGTATAAACATAGAAGGAAGAAAACTTCAAGTTGGTAAAAATTAACATAAATATTGTTGTGGTTCTCTCCCTTTACATGTTACGGATATTTTATGCCAAGAAACAACGAATCGCAAGAGATTCCCTCAAATCCAAATATGAAATCAACATGAAGGGGATTTCTTATTATAAGTCAATACCCTTATCCCGCTAATTAGACTTCAATTAGGTTCGGAATTTTAATCAACATTCTTTTGCCCATTCTAAGTCAATTCTAATGAGCATTTTTAAATAACTGCAACTACACAACTAAAGAGTAAAATAATTATTTTAGAGAAATTCTGATATTTAGTATGCATGAAATACATTAAATATAAAAACTTGGCTTGTTAAGTTTAAAAGATCTCAATAACTATCTGTAAGTATGAAGTTCTGTTACTGATCAAAATGCAATACATAAATGAATAAAGATAATAAAATCATCATTTATCTATCGGTTGAAAAATCAAGTTTCTAAAATGGCGAGATCATGCTAATTAGAAGAAACTCAAAGTTCACAAGATATTTACATTAACAGATACCTGTAGGTATACCTTATATATATAAGATACGTGGACTGCTTAGATCACTTATAATTTTATTATAAAATATACACATTTAAATATAGAGGTGGTATTGAAGATGAGATTTGAGAATGAGAGATCTTCAGTAAATCAATGCTTATTAAAGTTAATTAAAAACTTGAATAATAATTAACATCCAAAGATATTAAATCTGATATGCCAAACAGGATTTTTTCTATAAGTTAAATATCAATTAAAAACTTTCCCTCTTGTGTATATAATTAAATGCAGCTATAATCATGTACAAATAGAATTTATTTTCTGTTATATCTTTATCTCATTGATAATAATATACTAGTTAATTGAAATTAACTGTTAATTTTTTATTAAATTATTAATTGTAAATTAAGTATAAGTACCAATCCCTATGAAAATCGTTAAGAACATACATTCGATAGAGTAGGATCTAACGACTAACCAAATTTTTTAATTCCATGATAAAAAACTCTTTAAACTGATTAATTAGAAAAGTTTAATTTTTTGATACTAGTAAATAAATTCACTTTTGTTTTCCCGTTGATTAAACCCGATAAAATTCAATCCAATAAATTAAGGTAATTGTGAGGGACTCAGATTGATGACGTGGATTATAAATTCAGTAGGAGTCTCCCTAACCCTAATGTATCAAATTCTCCAAAGTTCCGAAGGTAGTTAAACCATAATTGCTGACATTGAGAAACGTCGGACCAAACACAATCGCCCTTCTACATGAAATCTTCTTCCTTTATTCTCCAATGGTTAGAAACTTTGAAATATGATATGGAGAAGATTAAAAGGAGCATGAAATGGAGAAGATCCAAAAGATTCCAAAGGTACCAAAGTGAAGAAGAATCTTCTCGTGTAGAATGTGAACTGTGTGAGGGTGGGCGTGTAAAATTCCCTTGTTGACAACCAGGAGAAATGTTTAAGAAATCAAACATGTTCAAAGGGAGGAAATCACGCAAACCTTTTCCCAATCACTCCATATATTCCGAGTGAGAAGATAAATTGAAAGAATTTCCCTCGCGTGTTTTCTTTACCTTTGATGGAAAAGTGGCGGATGTAAACATCAGATGATCCACAAAGTTAATAACACTTAATAATCACACAATCTCTTCAATCTCGTATTTGTTTCTTTCATTTGTTTTCCTATTACTTCTATGCATTTTCCATACATTTGGTTTAAACTTTAAAATTCCAACTTGCTTTCCCGAACTAAAAGCTCCCAGACCTGACATTGACATTAAACAAAGGGCTTTACCATTGAGTTTAATTGGCCACTTAATAAACAGACAGGGAAGTTCAAAAGTTGTTGGTTCTTAGCTTTGAATGACAAATGGAGTGTTAGATGGAATAATATAAAAATTATACAAGCTGGATGATTCATGGTCAATATAAACTGTGCATTTTGTATGGTAAGTTGATGTGAGTTGTGGCGATAAAACTCGAGATTTTGATATATAAGAAATAAAAGGAGAAGATGTGATGTGGTTTGGGGATGAGGCAACTAAGAATTGCAAGTGTGAAATGAAGTGAAATGTCCATCAAACCAATGAGAATTGAAATCTCTCGCTGTCACAACTCATCCCAACCACCTTTCCTTTAATTTCCCTTTAATTCAACAAAAGTTCATTAAAAGCGGAATAGATGAATTCTCAATTGAGGAAAACGAGTTACTTTTTCATTTTACTCACAAATTAACTATTTTTCTTATTTCCACCATATTGCAAATTTTAACACTTTAAGCTTCAAGTTCAATTGAAACTCGTTAACTTTATGAGTTTTTCCATTTTGCATACAATGAGTTTTTAAATTAAATTTTTGCATCAAAATGCAAAAAATCAGATAACAACAAAACCTATGAATATATGGTAGATAAATATTTATGTATTATCTGTATATTAGTAGTTTATTTGTATTATTATATTTATATTACGTGATATTTTGTAATCTTATATCAAAATATGTGTAGTAATTTTTCATTAATAAAGTAGGAGAATATGCCGTTTAAAATCGGATAGTGTGAAATGAAAATTGGGAGATTTAAATATAAAATGTGTGTGTGTGTGTGTTCTGTGTATGGCAATTGGCAAACTCAGGAGTGTGTCTCGAATTTGTAAGGAGCGGAAGGAAGAAATTACTCAATCAAACTGTTTCTCATTGTTACACTCAACAATCACCAACTAAGGTTCTTCAATACCATTTGCATACGTGCATAGGGGGAAGGAAATTGTAGCAATTATTTAACTCAAATTGTATTAAATGCGAGGAAAAGAATATTGCAATTTTGTAACGTTCTTCTTCGCCGTGCTTACCTCCTTTTCCCGCTCATTATAAATTACGCCCATTGTGATAGGCTTGATGCGCTGATGTTAAACTATATAAATATATTATTTGGGTGTGTAAAATAGGAAACTTGGAGGGAATAAATTGAGTGTTTATGACGGATATGTGTAAGTGCAGTAGCCCAGTTCCCCAATGAAATATTGAGAAGAAACCGTTGAAGATTTCAATGGGAGGAATTCCCGCTCTTTCCTATACATATTTATTATACTCTTTTTTACAAAATCAGCGGAACCCAAAACACGTTTTTAACCCTCATCATGCCAAGAATACAAAAGCTTAATATTACACTATTTTTTATGAACTTTGATGAACTTAAAGAGAAAACCGCAAATTGAAAATTATTTTTTTAAATGCATCAAAATTATTCATATATTTTATATTATATTATAAATATTATGTATAGTAAAGCTAAATTACAATGTTTATAGTCATGAAAAATGTTTATATTGTTACAATATTACATTATATAATTACAATGTTTATAGTCATAATACAATTTATATTTTCGTACTAATTCTTTAACCAAATTCGATTTAAATGCTAAATTATGAAATCGAGCAATTTTAAGGTATTATATTGTGAAATTAGTGAGTCAAACATAATGCGAAAATATTTTACAAATTCATCTCTACAACTCAATTTGGCAATATTTCATTTTGAACATAAAATCTGAACGTATAATTTTTAAGTATTTTATGGTTCTGACTTTAATTTCTTAACAATTTTCTTCACTTTTAATTCTTTATATTTCCTGGAGTTTTTTCAATGTTGTTTTGAACAGGATTTAAGCTACAACAGGTAGAAACAACAATAGAGATAAAGAAATGTATAGGATTGAAAATAATAGGAATTCCATTTTCAAAATTGCTCTTTTCTCATAAAACTCCTTTGAGTTCATTTGAAGTTGCGGAGTTGAAGGCCTGCGAAGGTTAAAAAAGGAAAGTGAAGATATAAAAAGTGCTGGAATTCTCTTTGTCGTAAACTTTTCCCTTTCGTTCCAATTATCCTCTTGTAAAAGTGATCATGTAAGGAACAACAAGTCAGAACTGAAGAAAAGAGTTCAGGAATGGAAGAGATTATCTTTAAGAAGCCACTTGGCGAGATTGGTGAAGTTTCGCATGGGGAAGATCGTAAAAAGGAGATTTTCTCATGGCCCGCACACAAAGGTCTTTCGTCTTTCTTGGTGGTTCATTTCTAACCAATTTCACTCATTTCATCGGGATTCCTTCCACCACCACCAGAAACCCTTTTTTATATTTCAAGTCGGAAAACTCGGTTTAATGTTGTGGAACTTGGGAAGGTCCTGAAGATAAACCAGTTCTTATATGAGATGTTTTAAAACCTCCGCAGTTACTTTAAGAAATTCTTGCCAATTCCTTGCCAATTAACTCACCAGTTTTAGCAACTTCGTCAGCATCAACCAAACTTACCTTTACAATTTTTAGCAAAACAACCCCTTTGTAAATCTTTCAATGCTTACAAAAGTGTATGAACTTATAATATTTTTTACGTTTCTTTATTTTATAAAATTTCTATTAATTTTTGTAGATCATTCCCCTGTTGCGTTTTAAATCAACATAAAATTATGATTAAATAATAAAAATCATAATTAATGTTTTGCGTTCACCTTCAGCTTTCCGACCCTTCAACTTGACTTTCATGAAATCCCCAAGTTTTGCTACTTTTTCTTTACAGCACAAGTCTGATGGGATTAATATTTCCTTTACACCTCAACTCAACTTGATTCCAGACATCGAGACTCGTAAATTTTAATTTATGAGAACTGGCGGAGCAAAAACAGGCGGAATGAATTGGGAATTACGTTGATAGTGGTGGGAAATGAGGTGATTCAATTTGCACAAATTGATGCATTTCGACCTTACATGTTGAAAAAATGCACAAATAATATTTTTCACTTGACCTCAAAGATCATATGACTCATTTCATCATTTCACTCTTTCGATCAAATTGCATTTACACATTTTTATTTTTTAATAAGATTAAAAACATTTTAAAGTTTTAAAGCATTTTAATGAAGGATGCTTTTTAAACCATTTAATTTTAATGCATTAAACCATTTTTTACTTCGTTCCCAAAATTGGTTAATTTATAATTGAGTTGCGAGTCTTTAAAGGATTTAGTGAGGAAAAAATGAATTTAATAAAAAATTCTTCAATAAAAATGAACGAAAGTGATAGAAGTTTAAAGGAAATGAAAAGGTAGTGTGAGATAATGGAAGCATTAAAATGATCAAACTTTTTGTTTCTTGAGTTTCAACCTTTTTCGGCCTTTTGATTGCCTAGCTGACATTAATGGCTTCTCCCATGGATTTATTGAACAGGAGAAACATCTTCTGATTTCCCATTCATCACATCATTTCTCTTATCAAGGAGTAATGGCTCTTAACATTCACTTTATTCTTGACCGCGGCGCCAAAGCAAATAAACACAACGGAACCCCTATAAGACAAAGGCCAAGAATTCCATAATCTCTTAGCTGATTACGAGTTTTATCACTTGTTAGTATTTCATTAAATTACACTTTAAAATTCTCCCAAAGCAAAACATATAGCAAAATACGAGTACAGTATCAAGTAAAATGGGAAATTCAATTCAAATACGTATATTCAAATATAAAACATCACTTATAAAGTACTTATATAAATTTCTTAGGATTAGGATATTAGATTATATTGAGTTATAAATTTAAAAATCAGAGTTATATATTTAAATCATATTCGTGGATTTTAAATCATTTGATGGACAGATGAACTTCCATATAATGACCAGACAAGATATTGGCAAGTGTAGTAATTAGGTCCAAGAATTTTAAATAAAATTCCCTTCCATATTGGTAAAATGTTGTTGGAGTGGACGGGGAATTATTTATATGTCACGAATTTCCTCCTTGATCGTAAGTTCCCAACTCGCTTGAATCTTGTCGTGGTGGAGAACTCGACATTGAGGGAAATGACAGAAATTTGTTGAAAGAAAAATGTAAATTCAGGAGGTTGAACGTAATGAACTCCCAGAAACTCACGAAGTTAAATTCAAATTACAGGCCAATAATTCAAACCTTCAATAATTTATTCACATGTGGATTACCCTTACGGATTCTCCCATTTTCATTATGGCTCTCAGCTCAACGTTCCTTTGACCACTTGAGGTGTTAAATTTCTTCCGTATCCTTCTTTACAGCTTCTGAAACTTATTCAATATTCTTTCTACAGATATTACTAGCTTATATACTAGAATGAAAATTTCTATAGAGAATTCCTATACAGGAAATTTTTTAAAGATGACTTTCAATATACAGATGTATGTAATGTAATTTGTATGAGTTTTAAAGATGTTTTTCAAAGCCCATTTCCCGCATTTTTTTCATCTAAACAATTATGTAGTTCGGTTGCTGTAAAAACATTTGAAGTTAATAGTCTAGAACTCTTCAACATAAACCATCGTCCATAATGCTCACTCACTCATACATATAAGAGTTTTAAGTATTTGGGATATTTGAGTGAATATCTTGAAGCGTGGATGTGCATTGGGCATGTAATAGTAAATAAGTTGAAGATCATAAAGTCTTTCGGATGAGCGGTCGAAGATTGAAGCAAAGTGGACGTGTTTGGACAACAAAAAACCATTTTGCCTTCTTCCATGGATTTCCACTCGTTCCTGCCAATTGTTCAACATCTTTATTTTCTTTATATTAACCAAACGGAGGTTGTCGTATGATTTATACTCCAATTCACTTTGTAAATCATTCGAGCCTTAAAATTACCTTAATAACTTGCCATGAACATTTGGATGACTTTTTTATCATTACGCTCTCAACCATTATAAAGATATAAAAATTCTTTAGTGGATTTTTTATTCTGTCAATTGGTTAGTAAATAATTGGTAATAAAATAAAATAAAATAAAAATATTATGGTATGATTTTTATTGAGAGAAATTGGCAAGAATTGTAATTGGGCAGGAATCATAATACTACTGGGAAGACTATTGTGTTTATGGTGCTTAGCTTAGTTAAGCTTAGGTAAATATATTATGTAAATAAAAGATGAAGGATTTCCATCTCAGTTTCATTCATTTGTTAGAGCTGAATGTAAATTGTCATCTCCTTTGGATCCCCCCTATGAAGAGAAGAATGATGAGGAAGATTAAGGGAGAAGAAGAAACTTGTTTAAAGTACAACTTTTCCAATGTCACATTCCTCCAACTTTAAAATCAAGTGCTCATCTATTTCATTTTTTCATTCAATACCCTTGAAATCGCCACCGTTTTCATACTAACATTGTAATACATTTTTAAACTTAAATATTTAATTTAAACATTTTACTCCAAATTCTTGACATATTTAAATATTAGTGATCTATTAAACTTTTAACATATTTACAATTTACACACACAGACACAACTTAAGTAAATTAAATAAATTATATATAAAATTAAAATTCTTGTAATTACTAAAACTTTTTTTAAAATTGTTGTTAATTTTTAATTTAATATAAAACTAGAGAATTAGTTGAGATTTTTAGAGTTTAATTTAAGGTAATGATTCATTCTTATGTGAAGGCTTGAGGTCAAAAGGAAGTTGAGAACTTTTAATATTTTATAGCATTTATAAGTAGTAATTATTTATGTACATCGTGTTAGGAGACTTTTTCAAAATTTCCCTAATTATTCCCTTTGAGGCATTTTGTGATTTATTGAAGAAGTTGTAAATCCAACTTGTGGGGTCGAAGATGTTCAAAAATGGACTCCCACTAACTCTCAATGTCTCCCATTAATTCCCTATTTTTTCTTCCTAGAACAAGTTTATATATTAGCTGTTGATTATAAAGTGGAAACATCACAAAGTCAAAATCAACCTTTCCATAATGTCTAATCATCACAGTTCAATGTTCAATTCAAAACACTTTAATGAAACTCGTTAAGATCATCAGGAATTTTTATTGCCGTGAAAAGCTTCAAATGTGGAAATTAACATTTTGGTCAATTTATAACTTAATATTTTTATATTTTTTAACAATAATTTTAAAGGTTATTATTTACCCAATTTGCTTCTTTTTGCATATTTATGAATTATTTAATAGTTGGGCACGGGTGTATTAAATGATAAGATGTTGGTAACGTTGGAAACTCAGAAACGATGGCAATTTGGTTTAATTAGATAATAATAGAGATTGAGTCATGTTTTGCCATGTTTAAGGGTTTTCTTGTTGAGGCATTGAAGTTTTATTATTCGGTGTATAGTGAGGTCTGAGGAGTAATTTGCCAATTTGCATACAGGCCATTAAACTGTGCAAATTTACCTAATATAATATAAAGTATGTGACGCTGGGGTTGGAGGAAATTCAAATTGCTTTTCATTTGAGTGATGTTTCTTGAAGGCGGCCTTTAATGATCAAACTTTTATATTAAATCATCTCTTCAAATCATGAGGTTCTCGAGTTGATGGGATAATAAAAGGCACGTTCTGCTACAAATTGCATCTTAATCGCAATTTCCATTTAATAGCAAATTTTCAACCTGCATTTTTATAGCCATTTGAATAATGCATGGATCCCTATTCAATATATCTATTAAATATTTTGGATCCTATAAAATATCATATTTAGCTCATTAAAGACCCTCAAATTTAATAATATTCGATAAAGTAAAACTCCGGAATGAATTGTTAAGTTAGGGTACATACTGCATAAATTTTTGACAGAAAATAACTTTCTAAAAGTTTCAATTTGAGAAAGGTTTATAAGTAGTAAGTAGAACCCTTAAGACCTTTAGCCTTCCCTAAAATATTTTACTGCATAGTGCATACTGTACGAGGAAGATGAGGGCATGAGGGCCTGATGGTCAAGGACACCTCACCTGTTTCCGCAATGAGTTTATGTTTTAAATCTAATAATTTTAGATATCTTTTATTGTAGGGCCAATTGAGAGTTGGATGAATAACTCACATTCAGACGATCGTCTCCAACTGGGGGTCTTCCTTGCTCTTGAATACTTTTATTAATTTAATACTTAATTTGTGAGTTGTTGGGATGGATTGTCGTTGAGATCAGCTCACATGAGATCGTAGAAATGGAACGATTAGTGTTTTTCACGTTATTCGTTGTTTTGATATTTGCTGACGGGCGATATCACGGCCCGTTACAATACAATATAAGAATATTGCTGATATACAAAGTATATTTCTATAAGTTGTATAA
The DNA here is from genome assembly GCA_034687125.1 of Neelides folsomi. NCBI lineage: Eukaryota > Metazoa > Arthropoda > Collembola > Neelipleona > Neelidae > Neelides > Neelides folsomi. The sequence goes on along the minus strand of JAQGBZ010000280.1, from coordinate 26,446 downwards.
GTATAATGCAATGAGTATTTCATATATACTAGATATTTATTACTTAAGTACCCACAAACACTCTCAATGTCAGTATTTCAGTATCATATGTTGTTCAAAGAAATATTGTAAATATTGTCATCCCATAGTTCAATTTAAACAAACACACTCATAAATGACCTTATTTTGAATTTGTTTCATTTCACTTCTTGTCGCCTTCTTACCTGGATGACTTGTGGAAATTAACAATTTTCAACAACTTTTGAATTACATAAACTCATTTAAATCCATTCAAAACAACAAAGGTACATAATTTATATTAAATATTTATATGTTATACTAATTTCAAATATCTATACCTATATATTAATACCTAGCTACTATAATTGGTGACCGGAATGATTTGGCAATTACTTTTATTCTATTCAATATATTATTGATATTTGTCTACTATCCATACATCTTAACATCATAAACATGCATATGTAAAACGAAACGGACCAGCTCGAAGCCAGAGTTAATGCAAATGGACATAAGACGTTGGATTCACTCAAGAAAGCCCATTGTAATGGAAAAATTTCCCAATGGAAAAAATTAGATCAGCAATTAAGAACTGGAGACCTCGTCTCAAAAAGTGCATTGAAGCCCAAGGAGGTTCATTTAAAGAAAAATAATTATAATCAAACATATATAATATAGTAAAAATTCATCAATCAACTTGAATCAAACATCCTATATGATATAATATCGAATCAAATAAAAGTAATTCACTTATACCCATACTTGCCAAATCATTCCGGTCACCGATTAGCTACACATACTACATTTACGATATTTACTGATATTAACAAAGTACGATAAGTCGTATATTGATATTGAAAACCAATATGGCTTTGAAAAATCTAAACTGGGCTGACTCGGCTGTTAATTTTATTTATAGAGTTTCTAGAGGAAATTAAATTTTTTTATTAATTAAATTTATTATTTTTATGTTATAAATGCTCACATGACAAATAATGGGGTAAGTAGAGTAATTGTATTTTAGAGTAAAATACATATTGCGCCAAACATACACTTTGTTCATCTTCCATTCTTCAAACATTTTTAGTCTCAAATCTTTCAATTTCCATTTTACCTTTTGTGATTAATTGATTAACTTTACTGTTCAATTTATTTTAAAGATAGATCTTATAAAAATTAAATTTAAAAGTACCTATTGTGTTCTGTATCTGACAATCAACGAAATAATTAGTTGATAAACTACATACATATAATTTTTATGAAGAATTTTAAAAAATTGTTAAATAATTGATATCACTAGAAAAGCTTAAAATAAAATTAACAGCCCAGTTTAAATTTTTCAAAGCCATATGGGTACATTATTAAGTTACAAGACATAAAGATGTATGATAAGTAAATCTACAGTCATACCATAATTAATAATAATAATGTATTTATTAAATAAATGAATGATTTTAAGAAATTGTAATTGCAATCTATCCAATTTTCTATTAGCTTTTGGAAAGTTGATTAATATTAACAACTTTATTATTTATTACGTATTAACATTCATATAATTAATTAAAATGAATAACCATTATAGCTTCAAAATCATACGTGTGTATTTAACATAAAAGTAATAAAAACGTTAAATGAATACAAATTTTGTATACAATTATATAGTAGGTATTGTACGAGATATAATATAAGATAACTAGTTTATAAAAACTATAACATTCTACTAAATTGGTCTGAGTTTATTAAAATTTAATTTATCATTATTAGCAAAGAAAAGTACGAAATAAAAAACTTTCTTATTTAACATTGCACTGTTAATACTTGTCTACATACATAATATTAATGTTAATGTTACCTATTTGTAAAAATGAATAAATCCAAATTTAACGCATATACTTGAACTTGGTTAATAAAATAATAATGTCCTCTTTAATCTTGGTTTTTGAGTATGAGACAATTAGATAAAATACCATTAAATTCAGCACATCTTTGAAAACCACAAAATTGATTTAAAATTCCTAAAATGAAAGTTTTAATTTTTTCTTTAGTCGTTTTCTTAATAGAAATTTGGGTGGATTTTTAAATTAAGTAGGTCAAAACTCGGTGGACGGAATCCCAACTTTAGGAAAAGATAATACTGTAATTGTACAAGTTGTTCAAAATATTTCCATTGATGAAAAATTACACGTGTGTACAAATTTGAATTCCAATTACACTTTCCTGGGATGCATTGGCATTTCAGCTACAAAATTTGCGGTAAAAATTAATAAAAATTATCGATTATAACTATAAAAGTATAGTCCATTCCACGAACCTATGAAGTTGTGTTTGTGCAGAATTACATTTTTGCTTAAGTAACTCATAATCAGCATTATAAGTTCGTGGAAGGAAATATATTTGCCAAATAAATTAAACAGGGAGATGTACTTTTTAATCATAAGAACAAAAGCCTTTTATCAATTAATGCGATTGGTAAAATAAATGTACCAAAACCTCTTTATTTACCAGCCACTCCTCATTGTTGTGAACAAATGTGTCAACCGGCACCAGGAGGAACTTGCGATTGGAATGGAAATTTGTTATACCCTGAATGTAAAGTAATATTCAAAATTTAAAATTTAGACGTATTGTTCAGTAAGTTCGCTTTTGACCTCCCGCTTTTTAGAACATCATTTAGATTATCATAGTTTTAATTGTGAATTATAGATTATAACAAAGTTAATCCAAATTATGTTCCAAAAGACGGGAAGTCCAAAGCTAACTTTTACAGAACAGCAATTGACTAATCGTGGAATAAATGTTGAATATTTACAAATTATGCAAATAAAACTTTAATAATTCAGATTTGTCAGGAGGTGTAAATGTTCCAAGCAGCCATCCTGCTACTAAAATCAAAACTGGTGCATGTTTCTGCGAAGGGGTAAAATTAAAATTAAAAGAATTTGGAAATGTTTAATATACTCGTACATAGTATATTGAATATTGCATACCTATTTTATATTTATAATATATGTATATTTGTAATATGCACATTTGTAATACCCATGGATATTGGAATATAGGAAGGCGTTCCGAGTATTTGTGGTATTAATACTAAAACTCCTCCAAATGCTGATGAAAGTGATATCATGAAATTTTGTAAGGCCAAGTGTGCAATGAATCCCAATCCAAATGGTTGCAAAGATCCTTCATACGCAGCTGATGGCGGATCTTGTAAATCTAAAGAGTCAGGTTAAAAGTCCATTTGAATTGGAATGATAAATTCTATTTTATTGATTACTTATTTATATACCTATCAGGAACATTAAATAATTTGCACTTCAAATAATTCTTTAAAACTCAATTTAATATACGAGATATTTTTTACATAAATTATAGGTAGGTATATAGGTAGCATAAGCATGTTTAATTTGTATTAATTAAACATTATGATTTTCACAAATATTTTTGAATTTTATCACATAAAGATGCGTCGGAATGAGTGAAATGTCCTATCCAGCTAATGTATCTTCGTATACTATATATTACTGATATATGGTAGGTATAGTATAGTCTTAATATTAGAATGATTATATTTTAAATGTTTAAATCACATTAAAATAATGCGCAGGTATTAGTCATTTAATTTATACTTGCAATATATTTATATTTTATTAGTACCTAATTGTGTTATGTAAATATGTCTAATTAACTTTAAATATTTGTATACCGATCAAATGGGAATTAATTTAAATTGAAGAATGAGTAACTGAAAATTTTTAATTTAATTTTCTAATGCATATAATCGGTGTTAGAGTGGCACATATTATACATTTTGTTGTGTTGTGTTTTGAATCATTTTGGTTAGCTGAAATGTTGTCTTATTTTATCGGCAAATTAAATAAATATTGAAATAAAATTAAAATGTGCTCTCATTATTTTATTTAAAAAGGCAAAACTTTATTTTACGTAATTCATTGATTTAATATAATTCCGATTACAACATTCTCATTTTTTGAAAATTGATTCCATTACTTTATTACTATAATATTCAACATGGGAAATAATAATTCAACAAAGTCAAATTCAAATGATCCTGATTCTGAAAGTGTTGAAACGGAAGTACAAAAAGGATAAAAATAAAATTATTTAATTAAAAAAATAAAATATATTTTAATCGTATTCTTGCAAATTTTATTTGCAATTTTGAATACTACCTAATAATTAATAACAATGGCAATTATTTAATAGGGATTAGGTTTATCAGATGGTTTACTCATCGGAGCTGGAATAACGGCTTTCGCAGGAACATTAGCATTAGCATATAAAATGCTAATGGACAATAAAATTGAAAATGGCAATTATGAACAAACTAATAATTCAATGGTAAATGATTCTACGACTCATATCTCAAACATCAATATCGAAACAATTCCAAAGAAAAAACTTAAAACAAAAATTGAAGAAGAATTTTTTTCTACTGCTTTTGCTATAATTGATAAAGCTGGATTAACAAGATCATTACTCAAAGATTACCAATTTGAAATTAAAAAAATACAGAAAAATGGTGATTATTCTGGTCTAATATGTTGGAATAATATTTCAGAACTTGAGATCCCACAAAAAATTAAAAAATATGATACATATATTTTTGCTATCAACAAAGTTTCAGTTTTTCTCCAGCAATGTGATTTATCAACTTGTGATTTAAAACCAAACCTAATTGACAATATAGATAAAATCATTAAGCTTAGAATGATGGCTTTAAACTCCAATCCAGGGAAAAGCTATGACAATCACAAAAGAGTTCTTTATAATTGGATGGATTTAAAAGCTCATGTTTTTAATTGAAAACTAAAAGTAAAGACTTTCGCTTTTAAGTACTACATAAAAACCGAAACTCTACATTTAACAAAACAACTCATTTTTGATTAAAAAAATAAACAGATTATAATAAATATTGATATATCCTTAAATTAAGTTATCTTAATTGTGTTGTTAAGTTATCTTAATCATAAGTTATAAATTAAGATAATGCTTTAATGAAATAATGTGCACACCATATTTATATCTTTTAACTTATAATTTTTTATGTATCTATCTGTTAATGTACACAAACACCGTTAACCATAATAATTACGAAGTTCAGCTATATGTAAATGGATTCAAAATTAGTATTTAATAATGGATTGTATAGACTTGTAGAGATGATATTACTATATTTAAAATAACATTATTTGTTCGATTAAAAACAAGTTTTACAACCTATTCGATTTTATTTATATTCTATAAAATACAAAATATTCTCATTTATAAAGTTAATATGTAGGTATATTAAAAATAAAAATATTTTGGGACAATAATGTGCAATATAGTAGCTCAATCTATGAAAATTTATAGGAACTATGGTATATTGATTATCAAAATTATTGACAGATTGAGCTACTATATTGTTCTCTAATACCCCAAAATTAATAATAAATTGAAGATAAATCTGAAATTCTTAATATACATGCCATAAATGTTAAAAAGTGATAAAAGTAATAATCAATTTTTATTTAAATTCCCCAAATTACAATAATATTTATATAACTAATAGAATGCCATTACAATTGATGCTTAACTTGATTTTATTGGTAATTAATGTCCACAGGGTAAAGATTACATTTTTACAGAAAAGGTTTTATCTTTGAATGTAATGATGATTACAATGTAGAGATGTATTTACAGTACATTATAGCAAAGGCTATTTAATAATGTCAAATTTTTCTTGAATTTATGTCAAAGTTATTTTTGTAAATGTTATTTATTTTTATGTCAAGTTATTTGGTTTCATTATTTTTTATATTAAATTTTTACGTTTAAAATACAGCTTCCCAGAACATAAAATGCATCCATTAAATTTTTAATGTATTATTAACATATCATGAGATTTTTTTATTTCAAAACCCCGACGTTGTCGCATGATCCCCAAAATTACATGTTACTTATTATATGGGAAACTTGCGACAAGGTCGGGGTTTCGAAATAAAAAAATCTCATGATACCATTAAGCAAATAATGATGTAGTATAAATAATAGAATATTCTAAAGCCATATGACTTTATTTAAAACAAAAATGAAAGATTCATGATTCCATATAATTATTTATTCAAAACAAAATAATTTGAAATGCTTTTCCCAATAATAATTAATAATTTAAAATATTTTTCATACACGTAGCATTTGAAAAATGGTTAAAAATAAATAAATTTATAACATTTAAAAACATCTCCCCACTTTTCTCACCAATATCTTAAAATGTTAAGTAATCAATTCATAATTTACTTACTATTTTGTTATAGAATTAAATCCATTGTTTCTGAAATAGATCCCAAGATATTTAATGTCTCTAATTATTATTTTTATTTTAGTTCATGTTTAGTATTTTTCGTTGAAGATTTGAGAAATGAAGATTTTCCTTTATCTAATTCATACCTCAAATATTTGACTCAAATAACTTCATACACCGCGATCCATTTACAAAGCACAAACTTAAAATCACCAAATTCTAGTTTTCACTTAAACTACGATTTTTACAAACCAGCCGTATTTTATCAAACACGCTTTTTAACTTGTCGAGCATCGTTTTTAATTTATTCATTCCCAATTTTAAATGACCGATATGGTTTTATAGCAGAACAGTCATATCTCAATTTCCATAGTTACAGAACGTTCAAATTAAACAACAGAATAAATCCCACTTACAACATATTATGTTTCAATAGTTTAACTGTAGAAGAAGAAATAAGTCAACTTTTATTCATTCAGTCTCTATTGTATTCAAATCGCATTGACATTACTGGAATTACATTTGTTTCTATTGGTTTTGTAGAATCCATTAGTTTTACAGCAAGAATCACAATTCTCTGTACGAATTGTATTGCGAAAATTACAAGAGAGGAAAAAATTGATTATAATAATTTTCCAGGCCTTACCAATTCACTTGATGAATCCGTTCAGCATTTTAAAAATTATTTAGAAAAAATATGGATTGAAATAAATTCAAATTTAGAAGGAGCTTCAATCAGACCAGATTTTATTCAATTTGATAATAAATATTGTGCTATTTTATCTTATAGAAATCACAAAAAAATATCGGATGAAAGATTATGCGGGTGGCGAGAGATCTTTAAGAAATATAATTTAACAACTACGCATTCTTTTGATGGTGAACCAAATACTGCCGGATATCTTAAGAATGAGGCCATTTTATTTAATAACTATAAACAAAATGGTTTAATTTTTGAAGAAATATTTCCCCTAGAAATCAAATATCAATATTATTCATTTCTAGTTGTAACCTTAAAAAAATCCATTAATTGGTTAATATTGCTTAAACCATTTACAATCTTGAATTGGATATTGCTATTTACGATTCTTTTCACTTTATGTTTCAACATGCTCTTCATTTTATATCCTTTTAAAATAAAACATCAACCAAATTTTAAAATATTTAAAAATATCATCATTCTAATTTTTGCGACTTTAATTGAACAAAGTCGATCTTATGCAGTTGGAAATATTTCGAATAAAAAAAGATGGATTATTTTAAACATTGGAATATGGCTTTTATTTGGGGCAATTTTAAGTAGTGCCTATAAAGGAGCTTTTTACTCAAACTTAACGACGGAATTTAATCCAAACATACCAGAAAGTCTTGAAGAAATTGTCAATTTTGATTTTTTGACATTGACATCGACAATCAATGTTAAGAATACAATTTTAGTTAACAAAAGTCAATTAATTGAATTACAAGGCGAGTCAAACTTTATCGAGATTGTGTCTTTGTCAAAAATGCCCATCTCTTCAGAATTAAAATTACTAACCGAAAAAGTTAAAATATTTCCTAAAAATACAACCATTTATTTAAGAGAAATAAATTTCATCATTGAAATGTTTCAATTAGGGGATAATAAACTAACGCAAAATTTCATTATAATTGATCCAATCGAAACTCTTGAATTTTTCAATTTTTTCTATAAATTGTATTCAAATATACATTTAAAACTTAATTACAATGCAAATCTCGATTTTAGTTCTAAAACTGTATGGTTATTGGGAAAGAGTTTTATGAATCAATTTTTTTCTAAAAGTCTTTTCAGCATAAGCGAAGGAGGTTTATTTGATCATTGGATAAAATATAAAATCATCAATAAAATTTTTTACGATTATGAAACTTATATTTCAGTAGCTAAATTACACGAACTCCCCTTATCTTGTTTTCCAAATAAAATACCAAAATCGCTTGATTCTATTGAAAAGGAAAAGGAAGCATTCTCCTTAGAACATATTGGAGTTATATTTATATTGTTTGCAGTCATATTATTTTTATTTATTATAATATTTACGATTGAAATAACTTTAATATGATTAATGTTTGTAAAGTGCATACTATACATGTTATACGCACATACTTAAAATTATCTATAACTTTTAATTTATTAATAATCAAATAATCAATAATAATACCTTTTAAGTATTTATAATTAGGTATAATATTTATAATATTATGATCTACAAATTATTGTTCAATTTATTATTTACTTTAAATGGAAAGGCATAAATATTTTAATTTGTATTACTTTTTACTCTACATAATATCTGTATGTATAAGTTTTTATGAATTAAGTATAAACACTATTCCTATTTATTCATCAAAAGCCATTTAGTATTGATATATGAAAATCTCTATAAAACTATTTTCAATTTTAAAACAAATTATGTTTTTTGTGCAGTACCATAAGAACCTGCGTCTCACATTAATTGCGTTATCCAGATATATAGTATACATGTATGTACATATACACATGTCAAAGGAAATTTACTCAAATGCTTTCGATATTTAAATGCAATGCAACTTTAAGAATAGTTAATATTATAAATTTTTTATTATAATTAGAAATTAGAAGATGGGAAGATGCTAATGTATGAATGTGAAAGTTGGACTTTCTCCCTAACAAAGAGATTGTCGTTTGTTCATGTTTTAAAATATTCAGGTTAAAGTCTGTTACATATAACATTAGCATTTCCCCCATTTTCTAATTATAATTAAAGTTTTTATAATATTAATTATTTTTAATGTTGCATTGCATTGAAATATCGAAAGCTTTTGGGGAAATTTCCTTTGAAATGTGTAATAATGCATGATTTGTGGGATTTTTCGTTTTGGCCCTGCATTGAGGTCAACGGAGGTCAAGTCTTAAAATAAAATTAAGTCTTATATAACTAGATATATAAAGAGTATGTCAGCAAATTTTGATGATTATTCGTTCACAAACAAAAGTTATTGACGATAGTTAAGGCTTAGAGCTTGGAAGCCCACCCTGTATTAGGTAATTGAATCTTTTTTTAAAGATAATATCTTATATGTATTTGTGTTTGGTGTGCATTCTGTGAATTCTGTGTATTAGAAAAGTTAGCTGGAGCTTGAAACTTTACTTTCCATCAACAGTATTTATGAATTATATCAATTATGCATAATAATTAATAATTAAAAAGTCGAAATGAAATATTTTTATTAAGCAAATGAGAAATAACTTTTAATCCAAACAACAAATTAAGCCCGCAGTTTCTCTTTAAGAAGTGAAGAATAAAACAATTCCCGTAGAAAATATCCGTCAGATTCCTCATTGATGTCTCCCATCCTAGCCTGATTTAGAATGTAGTGTTTGGGAAACGTTGATTGTAAAAAATGAAAGAACTCGTTGGAATCTTGAAACAAAAATTCATTCCGATAAAGAATTAAACAAAAGTTCAATTTGGTGATTTCCCGCGTTGTAAAATCTCCATTTTTGTCATTCAACTCTTTGATCGAACCAATTCCCAAAAATCTTTCTTCCGTCCCTTTGGACCAAACAAGCGAATCTTCATCAAGGGACACTTTAAACGTTTTCAAATTCTCCCACACATTCCCAACCCAGACGAAGAAAGGATAAGCGATCACGTGACTCTTTGTGTTTCTTACCGCACTTTGACGTTCTTTAGATCCAAGGGAAATTCCAAGTTGCAAAAGATTCGGCGCCATCTTTCGGATAATTTTGTAAAAATCCAGAAAACTTTCTAGATCATTCCAATGAAGTTGATGGTTGTTGGACAAATTGAGTTTTTTGAGGGAAACCCAAGGAACCAGAGATTCGAACTTTGGGAATGAAGGAATCATCGATATTGTGAAATCTTCAATTAATGGGGTTTCTGAATAGAGTTCGTTGAAGAAATCCAATCGGTTGAGTTCGTTGAATGGATGGACAATTTCGAGTACGCGGATGTTTTTAAATCCAAATGGAATGTAGTGGGATTTGGCTGGGAATTTTGATATGCGTGGTTCGAAAACTTTGAGCCCGAACTTTGAAATCAGACGAAGTTCTTCAACAGTTGAAGCCAGCGGTGTCTTTTTTGAAAAGAAATTGAACCGGTTAACAAAATCACTGGGGAAAATCCTAATGATTGAGAAATAAATAATTTCCCAAAATTACCATTTTAATTATTTTAAAATTTTAAGCATTTTAAAATTTTAAAAGTTGAAATATCAAGAATTCTTACAATGAATTTTCGTTAAGCGTGAGACTTTTAAGATAGAGATTTTGAAATTCCCCCTCTTCTTCCCATTTCCCTGCAAGTTCCATATTTGTGTCAAAGGTCATGACTCGGACTTTTGGGGCAAAGCAGGAGATCGAAGACAAAATGCCCTGGAATAGTTTTGACATTTCTGGATAAGTTCTCCAATTGACTCGAACATTAATTTCAAATAAATTTGGAGCCAATTTCATGATTTCCTCCGCCAGAATCAAACGTTCCTTTCCTTCAATCCAATCCCATTCTACATTCAAATTGAGAGTTGTCAAAGAAGGAAGTCGATGACGACTGTACAGATTTTTTCGTTCTTCTTCACTTCTAAACATCAAATGTTTGTCATTTGGCCCAGAATTGTACACGTTGATTATGAGAACAACCAAATTGGGGAATTCTTGGAATAAAATCCGTTCGAGTAAATCGGCATACATCGGTTTGAAAAAAGAGAAGAAAACTCGCGGGTCTTCGAGTTCAAACTTCTTTGAATAGGGATGATTGGTGAGGTCAAGATGCTTCGTGTATGGACCAACAAGTTCAACAAACTCGAGATAAAACTTCTCATTGTGCTCTGGCTCATGGTGGAAATTCAAATTGAAGGAGTCGTGAAGGAGGAAAGGATTGAAAATGGTCGTAAACTTCAAAACGTCTTCTCTCGATCGGAAATTGATGATTTTCTTCAAGGAATTTTGATGTCGGATCACATGATTCGCTTCGTTCCGCCAAAAAGAATTCACAAGTCGAACTTCCCAGAGATCTTCATTTGGCAATTTCCTTATGATCTTTTCCACAATCTGCATTTGTCAAATATCATGTAATTAGTTTAGAATGAATTAATGGAAAGGACTTTATATTCATATTTACATTTTAATTACAGTTAATTTTAATACTTTAACAAACTGTAGGTAAAATGCTGAATAAATTATTAGATGTATTTAAATGAAATATTGAAAAAATTAACCAGTGAAATGTTTAAAGGGTTTTTATAGTTCGTTTCCTCCTCCTCTTCTTTAGTTATCATCTTGACAGATCGAGTCAATTCAGAATCCTTGTGTTCGTGTATGGTCAAAGGATCGATATTCATATTAAAGAAATATGATTTATCAAATTACGTTTATTTTATGCAATTGCAAATACTAATCAAAATGAATTTCAATTTTTTCAATTTTATGTTTGGAGTAAATTTTCATAAGGTTACGTAAATTGAAACTAAAGGATATTTTATTACAATTTTTATAATTCAATCAACGGAGCAAAATCTAATGGGATCAATATGGGCATGATGATTTTCCTTAATTATCATTATTATTTTATTATTTATGTAGGTAGTACTAATTGCGATTTATTTTAATTCATTTCATTTGAATTTGTGATTAAAGGCGTTTGAGTTGATTCCATTGTTGTTGGACAAGTTTTTAAAGTTCCAATTTCCTCCCTTTCGTCGGATTGCATAAATTGCACTAGTACAATAATGTATGTCAGTATTACACTCACTATCTATAAATTTATAAATCATATATTAGTATACGTAATACAATACTAAGTAATGGGTATGATGTTAGTAGGCAATTTATTAATTGTAAGTACAGGTCTACATTGGTTGTTTTAATTAATTTTATAAGCATAAGATTAGTTTGCATTTACTGAAGTGACGTTATGTCTGTTGACTATAAAAAATTCATTAGCGGAAATTGAAAGTGGAATTGATTGAACCAACTTTACAAATTCTTCAAACTTCCCATTTTCATTCATTCAAAATAATATGTAATTACGTACTTGATTAATATACTAATTTACCTTTTATAAGTTTCATATACATAATCATTTCATTTTATTTGTAAATCTATATGTCCTATTTATGTTAATACAATTATGTAGAGTAATTATTTAACATACCTCTTCTTTATCTGCTGAATGAAAATGAGCCTCTTGTCTTGCTCTTAATAAACTTTTAATCATCCTCCGATATTCTCCAACAAACGAATCACCAGAATCAGCCAATGAGAAAATCCGAAAACAACAAATGACAACTGCAAACATGAAAATGCTCCCTTCAACTTCTTGAACTGAAAGTGAGAAGAAAATTATACAAACGGAGGAAATAATAAGTGTTGAAAAAAGTATAGTAAAATAAATCCCAGAAAATTCTTCAAAATTGGAAAATAATTCAGAAAAATGGTAAAATTGTTTGGAGATTTCACGCCATGATTTCTTTGATTCTTCTTTGAACCAATTGGAGCAAATCAAATTAGAAAAATCTTTCTTTTTATTATTCATTGGGATCATCCAACTTCGATTCCAAACTCCTGATTTTCCCTTAATACAATCATTGATATCTTCCATTCTGTTAAGCAGCACAGAAGTGAAAAAATAAATTTGTATGTAAATGAACGCAACTCCGAATTCGATGATAAAAACAAATATGAAGATGATGACCAGAATTAAATACAGATTTGATGTGCTGTAAAAGTAAGGAATAATGTACAGTTCCTTTGTGTTGTTTACAGAGATGTAACTCAAAGCGAGAATCACTGGAATTAAAGCGATAATGATGCTGGAAATGAAAGTGTATATGATTCTACGAGTAAATTGCTGCCTAGGATTGTGTTGTTGATAAACGTCGTCGTAAAAATCAATTAATTTTCCCAATTCAAGAAGTCCGCCAGTTTTTGCTAAGCAAATGAAATGGCAAATAAGGCCAAAGGAAACGGTGAAGAAAACTCCGACAATGCCGCTAGTATATTGGGTTTGGTGATTTATCAAAACTGAATAAAATATTTCGGCAGTCTTTCCTTTTTCAGTGTCAATGTTGGCCCTTGCGTCCATAATTAAAAATGCAGTTTGAACCATAATTAATAATTTGATCAAGTAAAGGACAAATGATAAAAAATAATTTAATGATAATTTCTTTGATGTCAGAGGGCCAAATGTTTTGGCAGTAAATGCATTACGAACTGGAAAAACCCCAGAAATGAACGCAAAAATTGTGTAATATTTGAAAGATGAATAACATGATTTTGAAATTGAATTAACATGGGATTTTTGCATTTTTACTCCTGTGATTATTTGAAATATGCAAGTCCTCAACAATAAAATACACAGAATGGAAAAATTAATTGCGAGCCCAAGACATTCTGTTCAAGATGTTAGTAAGTTATTAGCTATGTATTTTATTAATGTTTTCTTCTTTAATGTTTGAATGTTTCTAGAATATTATAATTTAATTATACGAACATTATGGTTTTTTAATCATTTTAAAACTTTAATCGTTTAATTTTTATTTATTATATATTTATACATTAAATATATGCACTCGGCACTCTAAATAATTACGTTTTATTGAATTGCTTGTAATTTAATTTTGTAAATTTTGAATGCAAAAATACCACTAATGTAATATCAATATTTGGTATTGCTATATGTGAGGTGTTGGGGTTCACTATGGAAGGCCATTGTAATTTGTGAATTCCCCGTTAAATTCTAAGCATTTTTTGATATTTTCACCATGCATGGTGGTGAGGCTGTTGAATTTCCCATGATGGATGGAAAGTATCTCCATTTCTCCACGGATTATGACTAGTGTGCGTAATTTGGAAATGCTAGCAGTTATTTTCTATAAAATAAAATGAATTTATTTAATATCGGCAAAAACAAAAGTGCACTTAAGTGCAAGTTGTGGTTATATGAATCATAACTTGAATATGAATTATGATGTTGATGTATTCGTTGGATTAAAATTAAATGTAAAAGTAATTTCTTTGGTTAAAATTACAATTGGAAATGGTTTGTCATACATAATAAATATAAGGAATAAAATAGTCATGAATATTAATCTAACAATAAGTATGTGAATGTGGCTGTATAATAATAGTAATAATAAATATTTTCGACATTCTTAAACACATTTAAGTAGTTTATATTATAATTAATATGACTAATAAAAGTGAATGACGTACTTAACCAGTTAAATATAACAATGGATCTAACTATCTTATGTAGGATACCACGAAGCGTCATTAGAAATTAATTAATTTATAAGGAAGTAATTATTAAAACATTATTTTTGTATATTAAAAAACAATTATTTATTAGATATTTACCTAATTAAATTCATTAGATATTTAAATCATTTAAGAAAATAATCCAATTTACATTCACAAATATTCTTGTTTAGATTTTATTCATAAATTAGTCTCACTAGACAAACAGCCAAACATGTTAAATGAATCGATTCATATTCAAAGTGAATCAAACCCCGAATTTGATTTAGTTCTTCGGGATATTCCATTTCTCCCCGAAGGTTTTTTGTTTCTCTGTATTACTTTTTTGGGTTTAATTGGCAATATTATGAGTATTTTTGTTCTCCGTCGACCAAAAATGAGATCAACTTATAGCACAATGGCCATTGGCCTTGCCATTGCAGATTTTTTAATTATGTTCATTATGTTTTTTGCATTTGGTATGAATTCATTATTGCAATTTTCAAAAATTGGTTCTGGATATAGTGATGTGTTCATTCCATCTATATGGCGTGAATTTAGAACTTTTTATTTTATAGGTATTAAATTTAAAATAGTTAAAAATGAGTATAATGATCGATTTTATAATAATTTGAATTATTTAGCAAGAACTGCTTCGGTTTATTTAACAATTGGAATTTCGATTGACCGTGTGATTGCTATTTCATATCCTTCAAATTACGTTCAAAATAAGGATAATTTAAAAAGAGCTCGTCAATCATCAATAGCCATTTTTATTGTCTCAAGTCTGTGGAATATTCAACGTTGGTTTGAATGCAAAATAATTGAAATTTCAAATGGAGGAAAAGTGGAGAAATACAAATCCGTAATGGAAGATTATTATTTGGATTCATCATATAAGCTGTATTTTTTCCTGTCAGTATTTTTCCTTCATTATGTCATTCCCTTCATTGCAATTATCATCATCAACGTGTTAATTTGGAAGGCGGTAAAATAAAAATTTTATTATATCGTACCTATATTATTAACTAAACTAAAATTAATTAATTAATTTGGATTATTTTAATTATCAGATCAATAAGTCAAAAAAATCAAGAAAAAATATGAATTCTTCAAGGCGTGAAGAATCATTTACAAAAATGATATTGGCTGTTGTGATCATTTTTGTTTTGTTCAATTTTCCTAATTTTATTTTGAGGATTTTGAATTTTAGCGGAGTTTCTTATGACCATTGCTTGATAAGCATTGCAAAAATATCATTTACTCTAAATTCAGCAGCAAATATTATTATATATTCCTTGTGTGGAAGTAGATTTAGAGAAGAGTTAAAAACAATGATTAAAAACAATATATTAGAGAGAATTCCCTCATTTAGTAAAATGAAAATTTTTAAAGATGAAAATCGAAGAATTGGATTCATTTCAAATAAAACAAATACCGAGGAAAATTTTGAGAATTATTAGATTTTCATAATATACTATATTTTGTACATTTATTTAACATAAGCATTTAGTTTACCGGTATTTATTTTTATTTGCATAAATACCAATAGAGTATATGGTTAAGTATGTAATTTTTATTTCGCATATGGATATCAATGCCTTTAGATATAATACTTAATAATAGATGTTGTTTATTATTTAAAAGTGTCATCTATTATTATAATTTACGTTCGTCTTTGTAACATTAATGCTAGTAATTATTTTATAAAATAATAAATAAAATTAATAAATAAATTGCATTAAACGAATTTTTTATTTTAAACGATATAATTGAAGGAAAAGTAAAATAATCATCATTTTGAATACATTGAACTTTGAATCTTATAATAAAATATTTTAATTTTCCGTATATGAATATAAAAATAATATTGGTTAATTTGATTAATAATTTATACTTTGAATTTGCATAAAATAATAAATTGACCAACTCAGACGCAGTCACAAAATTGAAAAACCACAACCACAGCCCATAAATGGATATATTCTTGAATTCTATGATTTATACATCCATATAAAATAAAATATTTTCATTCATTGAATCAGTTAATAAATAATAATGACTGTGAAACTACATACTTAACTTAATATTTAATATAAAATTGGCTTAAATGCTGATTCATTTTGACTTATAAGAGTATCCCAATATTAATATTTTTTTAAAAATTTTAAACATGAAAGTCATTCAACAACAACCAGTCCAGATGCAAATGGCGGTTAAAGTAGGTCCAACAAAAATCCAAATAAATTGTCCTCATTGTAATGGATTTATTATTACCAAAGTGAAATATCATACTGGAAGACATGCATGTATTGTTGGAGCTGTTGTAGGAATATTCTTATGGTAAGAATTTTTAATGTTTTTGTTTTAACCCTAGTTTTAATATAAATTAGCATAACTACAAATTTTATATTAAAGGTGTGGATGTTGTTTCATCCCATGCTGCACAAATGACTGCAGGGATGCTACTGTAAGTTAATAATTTAATAATTTACAATTTAATAAGTTTGCAATTTGATTTTTTGAACTTATTTATTTCAGCACACTTGTCCAAAATGCGATACGTTTATTGGAACATTTCAGCGATAAAATGAAGTGGAATATTTACTTTACTTTTATTATTTTCATCCTCCATTTAGTTTACGTGTAAAAACCACAAACACCAAGGAAATTTCTAATATTATTTGTCATATTAAACATTAGTTAAAGCATAGCTAAAGCTTATAAAATGATGTTACTTTAAATAATTCCAATTAAAATATTTAAAGCCAGACTGATTACAATACAATTAATTCGAATTAAGAATTCATTTTGTATTTTATTCACATTATTTATCTTGAATTAAACATTTAAACTTTAGAGTTCACAGAGATTTTTCCATTATTTTATCACACTCACTAAATGATATTGTAATTGTTAGCTTCTGTTGTAATTACCAAACCTTCAATTTGATAGTAGATATGATTTAAAATGTCAAACATATAATTTGGCCGAATGATACTTAAAACTGCGCTGCTTCTCATTCCTATGTCCACTAAGTTCTTCAAATACTCATGTTTCGGGAACTCCGATTTCAACCAGACCAAGAATTCGACCCCGCGTTCGGCTTCGCCTTTTAAAGAGAAACCGGGAAAGATGGTCGAATTTAAATTTTGTAATTTCTCGGATCGTAAACTTCCCTTTTTCATCATTCAAGTCCTTCAGTGACTTAAGTCCCAAATGATTCTTTCTGAGTCCTTTGACCCATTTAAGGGAAGCCAAATCGTTCATTCCAGCTCCAGGACTAAACTTTTTCAATTCCTTCGGTGAATTAAAAATGACCCTGAAATTTGGCAAATTCTATTTGTTTCCAACCCAGAGGATGTATGGATAAGAGAGGATTTGCGTTTGTTTGTCGACAATGGTCCAATAAGTGCAGCAACAAATTTCCAATTGGAATCGATTCAGGTTTGGAGCAAGGGTTTTAACAAAATTGAAAAAGCGTTCGATTTCCTTGACGGATCTCCAATGTAATTCAACTTTGTAGCGAAGACTTTCAAATTTTTCCAAGGTGTGATTACTGGTTTCCGTGGGATGGTTGAAGTGAAGGGCGTCAACGAGGTTGTGAATTTTTGAAGCCGGTTGGAATGAACCTAGAGATCGTTGAATTCTTGGTAACTTGCTTCAAGGCAGTTGATATCATAATTGATTCGCAATTCTTCAAGAGTTTTTGCGAGCGGTGTGTGAGATTTGAGAAATTTGAAACGTTTTTCACGGGCCAAAGGATATGCCCTGAAATTATTTTAAAACCAACCGCTTTAATGTTAAAGAATAGAAAAATAGAATTAATGTATTATTTATTGTTATTGTGAAATTATTAAGTTACTTACATTAATGGAGATTCCATAATTAATTTTTTGAGATTCAAATTATTAAACTCTGATAGATTTTTATTATTGATTGACAAATTATCAAAGTCCATGGCCCAATCGAAAACGAACTTGACATCAGAAACTGTTGGAGCAAAATTGGAAGTTGATTTGAGGATTCTTTGAACAATTCCGTCACTCTTGTCCAAATCATCTTCCAAGACATACTCCATACGTGACATACTCTGAGCTTCGGACACACCTTCATGATTTCTTCAGAAACGAGAATTTCCATACTTGAGAGCCCGCAAATGTCATTAAAGGTCAAATTCCTCATTGAAGGCAACAATTGTTCTCTTTGGCCCCTCGACTTGAAAATGACTTTGTTGGCAATTTTGTACACGCTGTCGTTGAAGAATAAAACGACCAAATGGGGAAAATGTTCAAAAAGGAGTTTCTCCATTAAATTGGATTCCAACGGGAGGAAAATGAAACGAGTGCTGTTTGCCAAATAATATTCCCGCTCGATTTGCAATGAAGTGACTAAATGCCGCGTGATGTCAAGGTATTTTACGGATTCTCCAACAACTGAACAAAACGTGAGTAACTCCCCCTCTTCGGCATAATCAATGTGGTTGAGATCCAATTTGAAGGCGTTGTGCAAAAGCGTGGAATGTTCGAATACGAATGTGAAATAAGACATTTCCCGATTACAGAAATTGATCACATTTTTTATTGACATTTTCTGTTGGATTGCAAAGTCGGCTTCGTATTTCCAATCCGAACAAACGAATCGACAAATTAAAAGACCTTTGTCATCCAACAACTTAAAGATCCTTTCTTGAATCTATAAAAAGTACATTAATAAGGTTTTGGATTTACGTTTATACATTATGTATTTTATTTTTAGTTATACTAACTTTCAGTCTTTAAGTATTGGTATTAACTAAATATACTTTATCTTATTTATGCTCAATTAAAAAGTGTTATTACTTTATAAGAATTTGAATTATTAACCAGAACGATGTTTAAAGGATTGATTACAGAAACACATTCATTTTCATCTAAATCTCTACAAATTTCAATTTCATTTTTGTTGGAATCTCCGGCTCCAATCCCTTGATCCACATTGTCGACATCGGAATCTTTCAATTCCATCCTTTCCATTTTCCAACGATTTATAAGAAAATTTAAAATTTTTACGCTTTTAAACATTGAAAACATTTTTTGCTTACCTTGACATTTAAACTTAATAGACTAAAACCATAATTTTAGTATTCATGAACGCTTATTTATGGAAAGAAACACAAAAAAATATTTGACTACAAAATTTTCAATCGAAATACTGATGCATCATGCTAGTATTTATTATGCAAACACCTTGTATAAAAAACGCTAGTCAGATTGTTTTTCTTTAATGCTTGTTTATTAACATTAAGTTTGATTTAATCAATCTACAGTTACTTTATCAGGGAAAGCAATAAGGAGATTTACAATTGCCGAAAGTATGTGAACCAAATAAGTGAGATATGCTTGAAGATCAATTGTATAAACAGAACCGAATCTAATCCCAAAGATTTTCAAAGACATGGCACTCTTTCTGTAATTTGGAATATAATTCAATTTATTATTCCGAGCCAATCGAACAAAACTTCCCGAGTTCATTTTGACAAAAGCCATTTTGTAAAAGATGAATGTTAACAGTCCAAAGCAGCTCACATACCCAATGCATAAAATTGCATGGACAATTGGGTCAGGAACCAATGAGAATTTAATAGCTGCGAAAATGAAGAAAATGGAGACTGTGCTAAAAAAGGGCAAAACAGTTGCAAATAAATAAAAAGTTATAATGTTATAGTCGTCGGCGAGTAAACGAACCATTCGATAATATTTAATTAAATCAATGGCCGATTCAATCAATTTCATTTTCTTTTCTGGTTCGATATTTTCCTTCTTGTTTTGTTCAATTACGTCCTCAAGTTCACGTCTGCAGTAAATGTATAATTATAACATGAATAATTAATTTCACAAATGTTCCAATCAGGGATTCACTATTGATTTTTATTTACCTTGTTAATGATTTTATTAATTAATGCTTTACCTCAATTTCTTTAACCAATAAGTCAAAACGGCTGGAAATGCCACATATAAAAAACCATCATATAGAAGTTTAACAAGCGAGAAATGAGCGGTAATTTGGCCAAATATAAATATTAAAATGTAAATTGCCCAAGATTTTGGATCGTTTCCTTTCCAGAGATGTTCAGGGAATAAATTAAAATGGTAACAAACTGTTGTGGGAGCGATGAGACCAACAAATAAAATTGCAAAATTCCATGAAACTTCAACAAACGTAATTAAGATTAATTGACGATAAACCCAATCATGTTTTTCATTCGTCATTTTAGGAGAAGGAAATTTCGCTATTTAATTTATTTGAAATAATTTGAAATTAGCCATTAATTTGATTACGTATTTGTTAATCAAAATAACATTTATAAATGTATTAATATATAATTATATTATTTTACAATTACATTCAAAGAATGAATCAAGTCGAACTAGATTATTTAAAATATTCGAAGCATTTTTAAAAGTTAATACATTCATTACATTTGAAATTGCAAAATAATAAAAACAAAAAGTTGCTCCAAGATCGACCGAAAGTTCGTAAACAGGGACGCCTTTCTTTTTGACACTAAATGCCAATTTGATAATTGCATGAGCTACATATATCAAATTAAGAATGAAATAAATTTTCCAAATCAAAAGACGCGATTTGCTTTTTGTGGTTTTAAATTCATATTTCGTTTCCCCTTCTTTGGTCACTTCAACACATTCAAAGGGAATCACTTTAATTTTATTCATATAGGCAAATTGTCCATGAACAACTTTAAGAGCTGTTTTGGTCAACATTTTTAAATTGCTAAAATGAAATTTTAATATTGAATATTGTGAGAAAAAAATTTGATATTATTTATATTAGATTGTGTGTGTTTATTTACAATGATACAATAAATAGTACCTATTATTTTGAATGTTCGATGTTCTATCAATGAAAATTTATGACAATGAGCGGCAAACGAATAAAAGGAATAGAAACTTAAATTTGATATTATTTTCGTTGTCAATGTCAAGCTTAATTTCACTGGCATTCTTTTAAATATAATATTTAGGTAGAAACTGTAATAACACCTTTTATACCATATAAAAAATGAAACGAATACTTTTATAGCTAAATTTAATTAAAGCCTTATTTATTGAACATTAACAGATATTAAGAATGTACCTATGCGTTTAAGCTACTACCTATTTATTTATATGGTATGTTACAATACTAACATATATGTTGTAGTTGTATATGGCATATATTAAATGATATAAATATCAATTTCATATAGTGAACTTATTGTTAGTTAGTTAGTTTAATTATGATTATTATTTGATTAGTAGTAAACACCAAATAATCAAGGCTGAATAATTAATAATGGATTTATAGTAGGTTGACCCGAAGTGTTTATGAAAACTTGAAAAGATGTTTAATGGTTACATTGATGGGAAAATCTAATTTAAAATCACGACATTTATTCATTGATGATGATGCCAATTGAACAATAAAATTCGATTTGAAAATTGGTCGATTTTTTAAGTTCCCCATCCTGTATACCATTTAAATAAAAGTACTTAAGTTAGAATAAAATGCATTAATAAATTAAAATTTAAACTATTTTATTTAAGAAAAGTTAAAATCTTAAATGTCTTAAAATATTATATAGACAATTATCCTACCCAAATGCTCATGACTCATGATCAAACATTTAAATTACATAAAATGATTAATTTGTAATTTATATTGTAATTAAACAAATTATAAAAATGGAATGCATTTTGACTATTTACGCAAAGCTCACAAACAACAAACATCCACATCAATAACAATCAGATTAATTAACTAGCTTATTAAGACGAAATAAGTTCTGTAAAATAACATTAAAGAGGACAAGCACCCCCAGGGAATGGGTTCAGTTATGTCACGACCCAGGCTCCGTATAGTTGAAAAAACTGTTAACTATAACTATATAGTTAAAATATCTTCTAACTATAACTATAATTAACTATAGTTTATAGATAACTATACGGAGCCTAGGCCAAGACTGTCAAATTCTCAAACTCTAAATGATAAAAGATATGAGATTGTAAAGGTAATTGGTCGCGGAGGTTTCGGTGAGTTCATTTTACTGATCCCTAATTTGCTACAAGATTTAACTTTGCAATGGATAATTATTGTAAATATATTTGTTCAATTAAGGGAAAGTATATCAAGCGAAAGACAAGAGAACTGGTCAGGTACGCAATTTAATCTTACTTTAATTTCTATTTATTATTGATTTTTGTTTGGTATGACTAATTTTATAATTATCATTTTATAAACGTTTTTTCATGAAGGTTTTTTCATGAATCCAAATTTGAATGTGCTCTCTGATCTGCTTGGTCATTCTCTTTCTCATGTATTTTACACTTTAAAATTAAACTAACAACTAACTTGTAAATTTAATAAATTTTAACTATTATTTGATTATTTATTATATAATATTATTACTTATATTAAATAGCACACACAATTGTTAAATTATATAATTAAAATTTTTAGAGTTGGTGAACGCAAGCGCATGAATATCGCGTGGTATAAATTTCAATAATGGAAATCTTCCTTGGATGAAGTTGGAAGAAGACGCCAACAAATGGAAAAGCAATAAATTTCGAGATTACATTGAGAAGACTACAATTGAAGTGTTGTGCCAAGTAAGCAATTACAAATTATATTAATAAAATAATTGTACATGTATTAATATACCATATAGTAATACATGATAATAATAAATTATATAGTATTTGTGTATAAGTATAAGCCTATTAAAATATTTGTATTTGTATACATATATTTAGAAAATGCCAATTGAGTTTCCAGACTATTTAATATATGTTCGAGGTTTGATGTTCGAAGAAGCGCCAAATTACAATTATTTAAGGGACATGAAGGGATTATTCTTGTCGCGTGGATATGAACTTGGCTATCGATATGATTGGACGGAGTGATAAGACAAATTGAATTCCCAATTCCTAACGTAAAAAAATATTCGATTTTTATTAATGCCGAATTCAAATAGTAGGTAATTTATTATTTTGTATCGAAACTATAAGGAGTATAATATGCTTATTAATTAACATTTATTAACTAAATACGCCATTTGTGGTTTAAATGGATTTTATTGTTTATGTTAAATATAATTTAATTTACTCAATGCTCATTATTTCTATTATTCTAAATGGGTCTTTGTTTAACTTTACTATCTTTTATGTTTTAAAATTAATTTTAATTTAAAAGGTAATCATATAGCCCTTAATAATTTTTGGCAAACAACAATATGTATATTGACAATGTAATTAACTTGAGAAAAATTGTTTCAATATGATTAATGATTATTCTGTTTAACTTATAAATTCAATTATATTTAAGTTTATTTATAATACCTAAGTTTAAATTTTAACGTGTATCATCGATAGATAAATCTCGTGTATAAAATAGTATGAGTACTCATAGTATAATTCCTTAAAATCATTTTTATAATGTTATCCTTTGCTTCGCTGGATAATTTTTCAATGATCGCTCATTTCGCATGTAAATTTTATTGTTTTCCATTTATTTACCATCATAGGGAGCGCCGTTTGTCCAAATTATCAAAATATAAAACATGGTTTTTCTACATTGCATTTTTCGCTGTTACGATCAACAGGATTGGAAATTTTTTACTGACTATTCATTTTTATTATTTTTTCTCTTCAAAATTTAAGCTCCTTAAATTAATTTATGGAATAACTTACATAGTGGTATGTTTCTTAGGATGGTGCTTATTTTACAATTTATTAACCAACTCATCAGAACACATTATTATTGTTAATTCACTATGCAGGCTTTCAGAGAAATTTGGTAAATTGAATGTTCATAAAATTCATTATAAAATAGTATTTATAATATTAAAAAAATAAATTCTGATCATAAAATAATTAATGTAAGTAAGCTATGTAATAAGCCTATATTATTTATTTGAATTTAAGGGCCAAGTTTTAATATCGACATTTATAAATACAACGACGGCCTTGAAATTATCACTTGGCTGAGTAAAATGTTCATAATCCCCCTTTGTTTTATGGCAACAATTATACAGCCTTTTGTTTCATATTCTTCCAACTCAATTCAATTTTTTTATCAATATAGTTATTTACTATCTGGGATTGTTTTTGTCATTGAAAGTTATGCAGCGATTTGTTTAATTTTTCACATCAATATTTATCTGATATTTTTTATTTCATTTGCAAACACAATCAAGAGATATTGTAAGAAACTAATTTTATACTCATCAAAGTAAGTTTTTGATCATTCATTTAAATTTACAAAAATGTAATATTATGATAATACTATTAATTCAATTAAAAATATTTCGTAAAATGATAATAATTTTAAATACTTAATGTTAGTTCTAGAAACCATTTATATTTGGAGCGCTATTATAAAATTTATCAATCCATTTATTTGATTTTCAAATTTTCAATCCCCCATTTTAAATTTTTAATGCCACCAGCTTTATTTTTGTTTGTTTATTTAGAAATAACTTATATGTCCCTATTTGTTTTATTTCATCACAAATTATCTTTCACCGTAATGTCTGCTATTTTTTACATTCAAACATTAAATACAATATTTGGAAGTATGGGATTTAAAATCTACGGCGAAGTTGAAACTTTAAGTTTAAATTTCATTGAAGTTTATTTCCAATGTGCAATTAATAAATTGACTTCTCATATTAATCGTCATGAAGATTTAAAGTTGAAACTTAAATATCTCCAGTTACTTAAAATCAATACCAAACAGATGATATTGCCAATTGGCGATTTCTTTATTTTAAGCAAATCAACGATGCTCAGCATTTTATCTTTTTGTGCCGAGACTTCAGTTTACATCATTGTTACTAATAGAAGCCATGATATGAATTAATCATAAAAATTTTTCTATTACATTAGGAAATTTATAATTCATGAATCATGATTGAAGTTAGTAATAAAAGTACTAATTGGAACGCATATCTGTAAATAGCAATTTTGTAAAAATTTTCACTTTTAATGTTACCACTAATTTAATTTTGAAATACAATACTTTATATCATAGTCTATGGTAAATCTGTGATTAGAAATTAATTTTAAATTAGATGCTAATCAAAAAACTTCAATTAAATTATGTAAACAAAGAACAAGAACTATAATACTTGTATATGATGTTTAAAAATCAGTTTAATTTATCTGCACTTTTAGCTACCATATACTTATTTTTAAGTATCAATATTTGATTCAATTAAATATATGATGTTAGACATTAATTATAATCAATTAAATAAATATATTAATTGTTATTAATTAATAATTAATTGCAGCAGTATATTATTAATAAAGTATATAAAACCACAAGTGGGAGTCCCATTATATTATAATGAGCTCAGTTTGAAGGAACTCATAATGTTATCCTTTGCATCTATTGACAACTATTCTAGAATTGCAGATTTAGCAAGTAAATTTTATTGTTTACCATTTAATTTTAGCCATAAAGAAAGACGCATATCGAAATTACCAAGATATAAAACTCTGTTGTTCTATTTGGCATTTTTTGCCATAACTCTCAATAGGATTGGAAATTGTTTGATCCTTTTATATTTCTATTATTTTTCCAACACTAAATTAAACAATATTAGATTAATTCATGGATTAACTTACACGGTAATATCCTTCTTAGGATGGTGTTTATTTTACAATATTTTAGTACATCAATCAGAATACATAATTATTGTCAATTCACTGACCAGACTTTGTGAAAAATTTGGTAAAATAAAATTTAATTAATTTAAAACCCAAGCTACCACAATACTCTTATTATACTCTTATTTGACTATTCAATGTATTTTTTTAGTATTGTAAGTTTACAAA